>VXAA01007270.1:181211-217743 GCA_013399115.1 Anseranas semipalmata
AAATCAGCCATATAAATAGGAATTGAGCACAAAAGAAGAAAGGGAACTGCCATGCACGTCCAGGGTGGAGATTAATTATGACTTTTCCTAAAACTGACACACTATGCCTTTTTTTTCTTTATGCACAAAGACATTGACAAAGGAGAGAGAGACGATGTGACCTGAGTCTTATGGTGATAGAAGCAGAACTTGAAAGTGCTACATCAAGCTTATTTTGGAGGGAACAGGTTAATCTCCACACCAGAAATCTTGGGGAAGCAACAGATGAAATCATCCGTTCATTACAAATCCCCACTCCTGGACAGAGAAGACAGAGGAGATGACTGAAGAACAGAAAACATCATATCTATCTTTCAAAATGGGATAAGAAGGGAAAAGGTGCTCTGGATATCTTGGGGTCATTTAGTTTGCAACAACATGCAAGTCTGTAGAACAAATTTTATAGGAAAGAATAAAGATAAGCAGGAAAATGGAAAATGCCGTTTTCAGTCTGGTTTGGTCATAGTTTGGTTATGCCAGACTAACATAATAGTTTTCTTTAACATGACTGTTTTCTCTAGACAAAGGAAATACAGCATTCTGGATTTCAGCAAAACAGTTGGTTTGGTGCCACGTGAGAAAGTGTCTGCTTAGCTAAGGAAAAGGAGGATTAGCAGAGAAACTGTAAGATGGGTAGAAAACTGGTTAAAGCAGAGATGACAGCAGACTGTGTTGAGAGAGGAAGTATTGGGCTGGAGATAGGCTATTAATGGAGTTCCTCAAGGACTGGTTTTGGCTCAAAAAGTAGGAGTGGGCTTATGAAATGTGTTGATGACACAAAGTTGGAAGGCCCTGTCAATTCAGAGGAGGACTAGAATACCATGCAGAGAGAATTGGATGGCCCTAAGGACAGAAGTAATGGAAATGGAATGAAAGCGAATAGCACAAAGTGCAAAATCCAGCCCTTCAGGATGAATAACAAGAATTTCTGTTTGAGAAACACATCTGGAAACAATGGAGGAGAAGGAGGTATACCCGGATATACCAGTCAGGTGTAGAATGACTGTGATCTCCAAGCTGGGTGTGATTGCAATGTTAGGATACAGCAGGTGAAATATTTCTGTGAAAGGTGTAAGATGATTTCAAGGCTTCATCTGAAGCGCAATATATGTTTCCAGTTACCTGTGTTCAAGGAAGATGTGTTTAAGATGGCACAGGGTTACAAAGGTAGAGAGCCTATTTCAAAAGGAGGATTCTTAGGCACAAACAAAAAATGTGGCACAAATGCTCAGAGTGACCTAGCCCAAGAACTGAAAGCTGTGCAGTCACATCAACAGAAGGGTGGGACAGCTGGACTGAACTGCCAGAGCAAAATGCAGCTTTATTTCTTCTAGGGCTCCAGCTAGTGGTGGTACGGTGTGGCTCTGCTCTCTAGAGGCCACACAGCCCAAATGAAGTTGGTTCATTTACTCCAGTAACTGATGTACTAGAAGCAGTTATGTTGCTTCTTCATGTACACTGGTGAGTAGAGAACTAATTAGGCTGAAGAGCTATGCCACAAGAGACTGTGGAAATAATATGGACATAATATCCATGACTTTAGGCTGGAAATAAGAAGATTTCTAACAATCAAGACAGTCAGATACTGGAATAACAGGGAAAAAAAAAAAACCTTCCTAGACATTTAGACTGCTTGGTAAGTTGGAGAGACTGCAAAAGAGAATACATGATATCACAGTGAAGGACTGGAATCGGTCACCTGTGAGGTTTCTCAGTCCTGATCTCCACCCAAAATATTTTAGGCCCGTTTTGAAGCCAGAAGATCTACTCTGCTTCACAGCAGCTGGGAATTTGTTTCTTTTTTTTTTGTTTCTTTTTTTTTTTTTCCCCCACAATTTAGTAAGATTTGTTATCCTGGTCCTTTACACACCTTATTTCCCTAGTGACTAAATATGCCAGTAAATAATAAATAGCAGCACTAGCAGATGAACAAACTCAAGTGTGGAATAAAGTGGGCAAAAATTATGGAGGGAGGTGTTCAGCTCTTACTCAAAGTATATTAGGCCCAAAGAACAAATGATAAACCCAGCTGACCTTGCATAATTCATCAGAAACTCTCCCTCCAGAGGTCACCTGTAGGACAGCCAAGGGACAGGTAACACTTCAGAGGAACTATTGTCCCCCCTTAGGAGCGGCCTTTTTCCTGAGGCATCTGTGGGGCCTTTCTCAGCATACAACAAAAATGCAGCCCAAAGCCCCATAATGCAAAAAGACAGGTCTCCAGAAAAAAAATGCCCACACTCTCCTGTTGCAGATGCCTCTTTCCTGGGTGCTTCTTCTGCCAGGTGATGGTGCTGTTGTTATTCCTGTCCCTCTTGGCCACCCACTTCTTGATGGAACTCTGAACTTGTTGGCTTCATCCTAATAACCCCTGAGTGCAGAGAGGATGCACTGAGCATGGTGAAAGTAAAATAACTTCTGCCACTGCTTCTGCCAGTGACTTTAAGTATTTGTCTAACAGTTTCATAGGAGGGATATCTAGTAATCTTGATGGACAGAAAGATAGGCTAGCTCTGAAGCACTATGTCCCCTGTGATTCTGGAAATGGCATCCATGTCCTGTGCTGACACCTTTTTTAGGACTACCCTTCACCCACTGAGAAAAGACTTTTCCATTCTCTGTGTGTTTGGATTTCACTGTTCTGTGTGGCAAGATGCTTTCTTCATACTCCATCTGCAGCAAAACCACTAGGAGTTACTAACTGAATACAGGCTTTTTCATACCCAGTTATTTTCTTATGCCATGGCTTTATAGTTTAGTTTCCAAAGGGCAACACATGCTGGGAGAATTGGCACAGACGTCAGACAATAGCTGGATGTCAGAGTTTACAGTTAATTATACAGACTCTGTTCCCTATCTATCTATTAATGAAATGGTTACTAACAACTAAATCATAGTTGACATCATATTACTGACCAGTGATTCCATTGCTTCATTAATTGTGAACATCTGAGATAAATGAAACAATGCTGAGGGGGAAAAAGAATAGCTCTAGTCTATACTCAGGACATGATCCTTGCTAGAGGCATAAGTATCTATCCAGAAGTGCAATTACTGTTCTCCAGGAATTGTTCGAGCAATACTTCTCCATGAGTGAGATGGTGAAGTTTGTCCTGCCATTCTGTACAAAGAGAAATGACTTTCCTGGAAGCTCAATTCTACAAAGAAACAGGCTATCCGATCAAAAACAATCTCTGCCTGGCTTTCATGCCCTTTCTCAGATCTTATGCCTTATAGGTCTAGGTCTAACTGCATCTGCTTGGAAAATAACATTTCAGTCAGAGTAATGGTAGCAGAATTGCAACACTATATGTCAAGAAATGGGAAAAAAACATCAAGAACTAAGTAGAACCTGCAAGCCTCCAGCTGACACCTTGTTCCCATTATACAGTATTTATGTGTAGCATTTATGATGGGAGACAGCATTTTGGCTTTGGGAAAAAAGCTAGAATTTGTGCCACAAAATAAATGCTTGGAGCTGATTTTCAACTCTCCTTTTAACATGGTGCAGATTTTATATATTATGTGACTGTGGAGCTGTACTGTGAGTAATGATATCACAGTATCATATCAGTTGTAAATCACTGTGAGGTACATCCAAGTGCCAAATGAAGTCCATTCAAAGTGTTCAGACCTTGACCAGCCAGAAATTATCAGTCCGAGCAAATACTGTACCACACCACATCCTCAATTTAACTTTTGTTCAGGCTGCGAATGTATGTTCTGCTTCTTGTAACACTGCACTGACAGATCTTTTTTCACCTGTATGGTTTTTCACAGAGCCTTGAGACATAGCAGGGAAAGCCATGTGCTCAACCTCTTTTCTGCCCAGGCTAAATTTCTTCAGACAGATGTCCCTTTCCTTTCAGGAGAACCTGGAGTCTAACAACAAGAGAAGGAGAAAATAAATGGGCAGGAAAAACTTAGTATTTAGTTTAGTAATTCATTGTGGATTGGTTGCATATGTAGTAAACTGAGCACTCAGTTTTAACTTTAAAATATTTGCATATGGATGAAGTCTCACTATGAAGGGGCTTGAATATCTTTGCTATGACGTGGCTGGGGTGTTCCACTCCACTGCCTTGGTGGGGGCAGAAGTACCTGGCAGCAGGGTAAGCTTGGCAGCTGGACATTGCGGGGTTTTAAATTGCCTCAGGACCATTAACGTGAGTTCTTGTCTGTCGGATCCATAAGGCAGCACTGCTGTACAAAGACCAGTCTTCTCCTGAAAGAAATAAATGTGAATAGCATCTTCTTAACTTGTACAAAGTTTATATGCAGTATATATAAAATGAACTGGGCAAGGAGGACTTTTTCTCGCCTTGTATCCTAATACATTTCAGAGGAGATTTAGAGCAGTCTAGGGGCTGTTCTAAGCTACCCATTCTGCATTTACAGAACCAGGAGCTGAAAGACTACAGGAGGCAACACCCTCCTGCATGAGCAAGCCATCTCCCCAGAATCATATCACTTCCAAATACCTTATTCATGTGGCTCAAGTGATGATTGTACTGGCTCTGTTGTCTCTACCAGTTCTGAGGATGTCCCAGATCTCGACAATCCAACATTGCCCTGTTTGAATAGCTGGCAGAAGGGAGAAGGTGGTTTAGAGGAAAGGAGTGGTTTCAGTTTGACAGCCAGTGAGTATAAGTGATGCAAGTATAATACAAATTAACAAATGTTACTGTGGATCTAGATTCTGAGCATCCCAAAGCTCTCAGGGTGTTAGCCAAGGCCTTTAGTTCTGATCATTCAAGCTACTGTGAAAGACTTGTTTCCAGAAGGGGATCTGAATATAAAGCATAAATATAACCAGTTTTGGAGGGCAGAAAACATACTGGGCTGACTCTTGCCATTGTTGAATTTGATGGCACCCACTGATTTCAGGATATCTGGGTCAAGGTGATCTTGGACAGAGGTTCGGATGAATCCAGGACTGTCCAGGACTCACGGGTGCTCCTGGTACACTGTTCACTGCAGGGGAGGAGAGCGGTTTGGAGTCTGGAATCTCAGTTTTAACTGCTAAAGTAATTGAACCGTTTCACAAAATTTTAGCTGCATTCTTCTTCACACAACTAGCTCCAGGGAACATTTCCCAATGCATCCCCAAGGCTTTTTTCCTCTTTTTGATTTCACACACACCATAGAAAGTGCTTCCTTACCTGATTACAAGGCTCTTAAAATTTTCACGCTTTTGTTGTAACCTGTCACTGTTTGGTTTAGTGAGTATATATTGTGGTCCTGCAATGTATTGCATTGTCATGATCCTCCTGTGAAAATGGCAGAGGAATTTGTCTCTGAAGACCATTAGTTGGTAATGTATTACAAATAAATAAACATACAAATAGGCAGTTCTGCAGTTCCTCACCCTCAAAGCTGACTATTTTAGCCTTCTTTTTCTTAAATGACTCCTCTTAGCTGTTACATGGGTGGGTGGACAGATGTTTGCAATTATGTCCATATATGTGGTCCACAGGTATTCCAGAGCTGAGGAATCTGGCGCTTTGTTAAATATTTTCAAGTAACCAGCTGCCGCATTTCTCCATGCAGCCAAACCACACCAAATGGAAATGTACTAAAAAAGATGGGCAAAGTGAAGTACTTTTTTAAAAACAGAAAAATGACTCATGCTCATAAAATATAATTACTGTAGTAATTCTTTAAATATACTGACCAATGATTGGGGGAAATTTCAATTGACCGTTCATTAGAGTAATTTTTTTTCTCCCAGCAAGGTTCTACATCCATAATTGCTTCAGCCTACCAGTGGGCTGGAACTGCAAGGGAAGATGAAAAGGACCTACGTATCTATGAATGAGGGTAGCACACACTGCAGCAGAGCACCTCAGGTACACTCTAGGTGCTGCCATGTTGTGCACGAAGTTTGCAATCACCTGTGAGGAGTGGCAGGCTGGGATTGAACTTTCTTTCACTGAATACTCTTCAGCAAGTTGTGGTGTTTAACACCTAGTCACGAAGTACTCAGAAAGACAAATATGTTATGAAAGAAGGAAAGTGGAAATTCCCAGATTTTATAAATATCTACTAAGCATACACTGATGACATGCTTTCAGTTTTGCTGGCATTACAAACCGCTATGTAATTTTTTTCCAGTATCTTGAAATGGTTCATAGTTCCCTGAGCTATTTTTGGGAAACTACCTAAGAAGACACAGGACATCAGTCCTATATACTGAAATGTAACCTACTTATTTTTCACTACTCCAGGCATCATTAGCCATCGCACTGTGCTCTTTGTCTACCCCATTTACTTGAGCATACAACATGTACAAAGCAAGTGTAGAAAATGCAACTAGACAGAAAGGCAAAGGCATACAACAAAGGAAGCGGAAGCAAGCAATGGAAGTTGAGATGTTTTCATGTCTTACATGTATGCACGCATATATGAGCACGCATGTGCTGCCTGTGTTATGCCAGGCTTTTGAAAGAGCCCAGATTCCAATAGTTGTTACCCAGCCTCCAGGGAGCAGGATGCATGCGTTTGTGGTTGTGTTTGAGAAGTGCAGACAAAGAAGAGTCTGTATGCGTTATATTTCTTGCCATGAAAAATTATAGTTGTAGAGCATTGCCTATTCAATAAACGTCAGCTTGTCAGATGCTGGGTGACATATCTGTTTTCCTACTTTCCAAAATAAGCTGTTAGGAAACTATCTTCTTCTTGGGCACTTTAAATAAAGTAAAGAATTTAATATCAAGATACAATACTAGTGCATAAGACTGATAGATACAGAAGAGGAAAACTAGTATTCTGTGTTTGGTTTCCTGTGCTTGTACTCTTAGAGGGCAACAAACATAGGTATCCAGAAGACGCAGCCTGCAGATTCATATAGTCTGTACACCTAGCTGAAGCAGGATCCATTGATTTAATTTTTTTTCTTTCTTTTGTTTTTTTTTTTTTTTTTAATCCAGGGCTGGCTTTATTGGGTGCCCAAATTCCCGGTCCTAGCTCCCTAGTTGAGCTCAATTTATTGAACTTTCATTCCTAAGCCATGACATTTTGTGTAGGAGTCTTTGGACTATTTCCATAAGTGGTGTCATTCTCAATAGCACGAGTGAGCTGTTTCAGGTGACTCTGAAGAGTGTTTGGGGATCTAAATTTGCACCACCAACACCAGCGGTAATTTTTTGAAGCGACTTTAACAGCAGGAGGACCTCTCCCATTCTGACAATGGGATTTTATCTTATTGTGAGGTATAGGGCTTTGTAATTAGACAGGTCATACAATGATATTCATATTTAAATCTGGTAAGAGACTAAGGAAGCAATCCAGATTTACAAAGCTTTTTTATTTAGATTCTGCATTATAAATGTACCATAGAGGGCAATAACTAATGAATTTGTGTGTCCTCCAAAAGACTTGATCTTCAGAGTATGGAGACAGAATGGTTTCTTAAAACTGAACCTTGTTATGTTGTCTGGCCAGTTACCTCAAAGTCACTACTCTTGAAGATCTGAGCCAAATGTACTTTAACTAAAAATAAAAAAATAAAAACATCAGAAACACATGATTTCTAAAGACATTATAAATCTTTCGAAGCAACCTGTATTGCCTTTAAGCACTTCGTATCATTATGTGAGACATCTGAAAGTGTTTGGGATGCAACAATGCAAAACGAATAGAATAACTTACTTTCATTTAAATCTTGGTACGAATACAAAATCTTCTGTTGAATAGTCCAGAATTTGCAGAAACCACAGATGGTGCAAATAGTGCTTGAGGGAAAATGCTTTGCAATGAAACAATGACAAAATGACCAACAACACGCCCACGCCGCAGAACTATAATAAAGTGATTTGACGGTGTGTTCTGATGAAGCTGACATTTTGTGGCAAAGAAGAACAGCTATGTTCCATGCTTTCTAGTGCTTTTTTTTTTTTTTTTTTCAAGTGTAGCTGTGTGGGAAGAAGTTCCCTTTGGTTCCAATTTTTAAACCAGTGTAACTTTAATAAACATAACAGAACCAAGTAAACACCAGAACTATTCAAAAGTTGTCTCAGGAGAGCAGCACTGAGATGTTATAAATACCTAGTAGACACAGCATGTTGCAGGAATTGCCATGTCTTTACAGCATGTACAAAATTGCACACTCTTCACTGCCTCTAGTACAGGCAGCCTTTGCGGTCTATCATAAAACTCTCAGCAGTTTTGTTTCATTTGGGGTTCTCTAACAAGCCTAAGCATTGATAAAATTTCAACTGCAATGTGAGATGTAAAGCCAAACAACAAATAATTGCATTTTATTTTCCTAATTTCCAGCCACGTTAAATTATTTGCACAAACTCTTAAATATACTCTGCTCAAAAAGAACAAACAAAAACTGAGTAATGGAAGCCATATCAAAGAATTATCCTCTAAATATTTCCATTTGGCACTCCTTCTGAAAGCAAAATCATTTTTATTTGTGGTAGCGTGGGCCTGTTTTTTCCACACATTCCACAAATGGTGCTTGAGGTTGCATTACCGCACTCACGTTACACCCGAGAGGAAGGTCTGATCCACATGCAACCTTGTGAATACCAAGAGGTCTGTGTTCACTTCTGGGCGACCACAGGCACTGTGACGAGGGGACACACACGCATGTGGCTGTACCCAGCACCTCAGTGCGCTGCCCATAAAATGGGAACCTCCCGATGCGGGAGAGGTGATGTGAGGATAAGAATCCACCGGCATTCCTGGGATGTGGTAATGAGAGACGGCATGTAGGCAACCATGAGCAAACACTGTCATTCAAGTCGCAGAGCATTTCAGCAGTTTCCATTTAAGCTGGTACCAAGTTTTCTGTAACAGGTGAAATTTCTCTTTCCACACTGTCAAAGGCATGGGTGAATTTTGTAGGGACCAGTTAATAACACCCCTCCACGGGGACTCACTCGGGTGGAAGATCCCATTCGGGTTTCATTGATCTTGGTTATCACACAAAGGAATGATCTCACGTCTCGGAGCTGTTGCAGTAGGTGTGGGGTTTCAAATAGCATTGCCTGCATATCATGTTTTCATTTGCATATTTTCTCAAATTCATGAGAAGTGTCTGTAGAGCTGTCATCTTAGAAGAAACTTTTCTGCATTGCCAGTACCATGGTAGAAGGACAAATTCAGCTGCTGCAATATTAAAGGAAAAAAGAAGGGTGGAAGAGAATTTTACACAGGAAAAAAAAAAAAAATAGACGTTCCCAGAAGAAAGAGGTGAGCAAAAGCCCAACTATTCCAAATTGGACCAGCCAGCTCTGCACTCTAGTCACTGCCTCTGGGAGCCGCTTACCCTCTTGGCAAATATCGCCCTGGCCTGGGTCAACTGGGTGAGGAAAAACATACACTAAGATGGCTGAGACCCCTTTGCAAAGGGAGAAAAAAAAAAAAAAAAGAACACACACACCTCCTTTTTGGACAGCTTTTTGGAAAGCAATAAAATCAAATGCAGTTCATAACACATGCTGTGTGATCAAGCAGAGCTTCCCCTCAGTTGCCAAAACTCTGCCCAGGGACCAAGAGGTCTTTTAGAAGCTGCCTGTGGTATTCTAATGTTTGCTTTCATACACATTGGAATAGATTATGCTGATGAAATGAACCCAAAACATGTATGTGTGTATCATATTCCTGATTACTGGTATTTACGCTATATTTCTAAGAAGATTGTGCCCCCCTCACCCTTTTTATTTATCAGACGTGTTATTAAAAATCCTGTATTTTCTGATGACCCGTTTCCTCAACAGAACCTTGAAAGTCTCAGATGATTACAGCATCCCGACCTTCTCAAACAAAGCTGTCTGCCAACACAGTAATTAATTAACCTTGTTGAACAGCCATGCCCTTTTAAATGTTTCTTCCATTCAAAAATTATATATAAAACTAATAGCTGATTATATATTGTCCAAATTGAAATTTATATTATTGCTTGCTTTAGTCAGCAACTTTTAAGCCTCACTGCTTTACTTATGTGGCAAAGCAATAAAACAAATATAAGCTCATATCTAAATAAATACATCAACCTCATGCCTGCCAAGTAGTTAGTAGCGATGAGGGTCAGTTGGCTAACTAATCGACGCCTTTTCCACAAGGAGCACTTCCTCTGGTAGAACATCCTGTCCAGACAGCAAATACAATGGGAAAACAAGACCACTGTAAAAGATGCAGAGACTCAGGAAAACTCAAGTCTAATATGTCCGTGAGCAAACACAGCTGACCTGTACTGCCCTGACAAGAAAGTGTTGTGATAAATATAGCTCTGCTCCAGGGTCCACCGTCGATTATCATTCAGTGTGATCTATGATTGTTTACAATACAAATGAACCTGCTTACTTGGGTGACTGACCTTGGAAGGCATCCCGCCACGACAGCCAGAGAAGGAGATTTAGGAGGTCATTAAAGCCTTTTACACCTTAGCCAATTTGACGAATGAGCCCTCGCAGACGCCCACATGCATAAAACTTGACATATCCTGTCTAGAAATAATACCCACCATGTTTGTTTACTGAAAACTGATGGACATCCTTGTCAGATTCAAGACTAAACAATTTCATATGTGTCAGTTCCAGCAATTAACTTCACTGTCTCTAGTCTTTTCTATTTAACATTTCTAAAAGAATATATGCAATCAAAGATGCTGTTTCTAGAACTGGGCAGATTTTTAGAAAAGAATAATATTTCAAATGTGTTTTTTTTTTTCCTCCAGGTTGTTTTAGCATTTCAATGCCAACCGACTTGCCACCTCAAGATAGCCCAAGTAGTTTTCTCTAAAATCTATCAGTAAAAACATAGTAATTTAGATTCACTGAAACCAGGAGGGATATGAAAAAAAATGTATGTCTTTAAAAATGGCTGTATTTCATCTAGAACCACAAGTATGGTAGTGCATCAATTATTCCAAAAAGTCAATGAAAGACTAAGTTAAAGTTGTTTGTGACCCATAGCTGTGCATGCTTGTACTGTAAAGTCTGGATTTCCTTGAACCAGGAAACTTTTTCTTGGGTTTTGGCAGTTAAATGCAAAAAAAAACCTTGTGGTTTCACAAAGAAAGGTTTGCGGTAGAATATACACATCTCAACATATATTTCTTTTTCAAAGTACTGAACTAAAAACTTGTTGTACAGCAGAAGAGTAGGGAGGCCAACTGTACAGCAACAGTCCACGCTAAGGACTCTTGTTGTGTTTCCTTGAATGAGGGAGAACTGCCGGGCAAGTGTCTTTCTTTTCAAAAGTGCCAGGGATTCCCTTTCAATTGAAATGCCACATGAGATGGGCCAGAAATATTGGAGTTTCTCAAAACATCAAAAAAANAGGTAATGATGTTGGGTCTCAAATTGTTATGAAGGAAATTTCTTGTTAAGAAATGTGTGTTTCTTGGGGGCTGTCTGGTTCCAAAAAATGCTAGGATACGAATTTGGATTGACAGCATGACTGATTTCTCTTCATTTTCTTGCACAATAAACCTAAGTTTGGAATCAATCTCACCATGATAAATCTTATATGTATAAACATTTCTAACCAGTATTTTATTAATACAGCTGGAGGACTATCCAATAAAACAAAATATTTTGCCTTTAAGATACCTTTCATCCTGGAGCGCTTTACAACCCATATGTTATTTCTACAACCTCCCTGCTCTTGGGCGTGCTCAGCGGACTGAACCCACAGCCCCTGGTGGGGATGCAGTTACACCCAGTGCGTACGTACCAATGGAGTTACAGACACCAACCGAGGTAAGGAAAGTTTTGCTTGTTGACAAGGTTGAAGACTTTTATTTTGCTGGTAATTTTAATGTTCACCCAGGTTAGGGATTTTTGGTGGGACAATTGGACCACTTCCATTGGGTCTTTTAAAGACTGGCATCCAAATGGTTATTAAAAGCAGTAGGGATATTAAAGAACAATTCATGTCACTGTTGCATCGAAAGAAAACTAGCCCTTCAGCAAGAAGAAGGCATAATATCACAACATAAGCAGTGGTGGGCTGATATCTCTTGTAGAAGTGGGAACTAGAGGGTAAGTCCATGTGAGTGTGTGACATTTTACGTGCACAAGCATTGTTACCAAATGCACTTTGCATTTAGACAAGAAGCACTGTAGCCTATGAACTGCTGAGTGCTTCCTGCAGGGTGTGCATGTCTTCAGCTCCCACAGCTGGCAATGTGAAACAAGGACATCATATCCTACAAGCAATATTTATTCAGGCCTTTAAAAGCCAGACCGGGACTTTTGGTGGAGACGGGAGCAGAGCAGACTGCCTGATCCATCCAACAAGTCAGCGTGTAACAGGATCGTTCAACAGGAAATAGAATGGTTAGAAAATGGGCATTGTGGCATTTCAAAGCACGTCAGAACAGCCCACACATAGCAAATTGTAGATGACATAACCTTGCCAAAATATGGATCTTCGCAATTCCAGCAGAGTCAAAGCTAGCATTGAGGGCAGCCACGAGGTAAAGGAGATGGGGAGGTATGCAGGAGCAGAGTGGCCCCACCATGTCCTGGCACAGGATGTGAACCACACTTGTGATATGGAGGCCCCCTTTTCACTTCTCTTCCATGTAAAAACTCCAATCCCTGCATTAGGGACAGACTGTGAAAAGCACTGAGCTGCCCAAACCTGCAGAATGAAAATCCCAGAGGAGTGAAACAGGGAGGTACTTCTGCAAATCCCAGTCAATGGTCTTTTGTGCATGTAGATGCTTAAAAGACAGTGGAAATCTGGCTCTTAGGGGATTATGCCAGCTTCTACAGGCAGTTAACTATTCAAAATGAAACAGTTTATTAGGCATCAGCACTCAGCTCTGAATATGTTCATTAACCAAAACATGGCTGGTTTCATGCAACCAGCTATTAAGGCCTATGGTGAATATATGGAAATCTGCTACTTGGCTGGGAGGGGAGCAGCACGGTCTAAGGGTTAGGCCAGAAGTCTGAGACAGATCTGCCTCTGGTTTGGCTCTGGCTGCAGTGCAAATCTGGGCAAGCCATTTCATCCCCTTGTGCTTCCTGGTCAGAGCCCATAGGCACTAATGTAATGTGAATAACAATAGGGAGCCATTTATAGTAGTTACTATTAAATTATAAACAAATTACTCTTTTTTTTTTTTTAAACCTTGTTTCTGTTTCTTCTCTCACCTTTCTAAAAATAATCTGTAATCTTTTAAGAATTACAAAAATGGGGAAATAAAAGAGTGAAAATAGTTGAAGTGCTTAGGGGTAAAATACTGTGTTTCCCTCATGTAAAGAGAATCTCAGTATTTTTACTGGCTCCCAGACCAAAAATGAAGAAAATCAAAACACAGAAGTATTACTGTATGCAAAAAATAAGAACAGCACCTAAGAAGCTGTGTGTGAGATATCCTGCATATGTAAGGATTACTTAGCAAAATGGATTTCTGCTGAGCTGAGCTTCTTAGTAAGAGCTACTCGTTGTCTTTCAGCTGGGACAACTAGCAACATCATGAATGTGCACATATTCATAACAGATGATTTTGAGGTAATTGGAGCAAATAATTTCTGTTGGATCTTACATTCTTTATAGCCTATATTTACATGAGATGTGTCTACTTGCAAGAGAAAATAAAGTTCTGGGGTCAACTAAGGGGTCAAATAAGTAAATAAGATTGCTTGGGGCCTGTGTTCTGCCAGCCTTCCTCAGGCAAACAAGGTTACTCGAATTTGCAAATGATCCTTAGGAATAAATGAGAGCCACAGTGGAACCATGAACTAGAAAGAATGGGAGATCCTGCCTGTCACTGAACAAATAATAAATAAATTCCTCAGATTATATTGTTTACCTTACTTACAGCAAATGGCAAGCAGGGTTTTCAGTATAATGGAGTGATTTTGACAAAATGAGCCAAAGGATGATTTATCTTATTTTGAAGATATTATCAGTACTGTGTTATTAATTGTTTTATCAGAATGCAATGATTGGATGAAAGCTGCTCCATTCACAATGGGAAGTCACCTGTAAGCTATCTCACAGGTTTCAGAAAAGAACAAATACATCATTCTGAGGATGTGCATTTTCCAGTACTATGTTTTTGCTGGGGCAGTTACTTTTACCTGTATGAATCTGCAGAATCTTTGAAGGAAAATAAGAACTTCAATCTGAAAAGAGAAAGAAAAAAAAGGGAAAGGGAGAGAGAGAAGGAGACGGAGAAGGAGAGGGAGAGGGAGAGGGGAAGAAAACAAAAACAAAAACAAAAACAAAAAAAGGAAAAGAGAAAGAAAAAGAGAAAGAGAAAGAAAAAGAAAAAGAAAAAGAAAAAGAAAAAGAAAAAGAAAAAGAAAAAGAAAAAGAAAAAGAAAAAGAAAAAGAAAAAGAAAAAGAAAAAGAAAAAGAAAAAGAAAAAGAAAAAGAAAAAACCTTCTTAGATGAGACCAGTAGGTGGGAGTATTGACTTTATCCCAGAGCATTCAAAACCTTAACACGAACTTTCCTTTTCTGTGAACGGGCAATTCTCAAGAAATGAGCAAATTAATGTTATCTGTGTTTTGCTACTTTTAAAGATATTGTCCTTTGTACCACATACCAAAGTGTGTCCTCTTTCAGAAGTACTGCATTGTCCATATATTGCTTTTGGCACTACATCTTGTTTGGGAGATAAAGGAAATTCTGATTTGTCAGGTTTTTGTTAACCCGAGTTCATTATTCCCTACTCCCATGGGTGACTGGGAAACTACCGTTCACCCTGGCAAATGTACTTTTATTTCACAAGAAATCAGAACGCTGGGAAAAACGAGAGAAACAAGAAAACACTTGTATTCACACAGAGGAATTTTGGGGCAGGGAGAAATGGGAGTTTAGAAGTAAGTATGTTAGTATTGGTTGCTATGGCACAGGCACCCTGTTTCATCTCAGGACTGGGCACCCACATCCTGCCTGAGCAGCATCACAGGTGTGTCGGTCTCCAGTCCTGCCTCTGGCTGCCTCCAGGCTGGACCTCAGACCTTTGGTGTATGTACCTTGCCTTGTGGATGGACCTTTCAGACACACATTGTAGCTCATCTCCAACTCTGCCTCTGGTCCTGTCTCCTACTGCTTCTGACTGGACCCCATGGATGGGCCCAGGACCTGATCCATCACCTTTGTTTGTCTGGAACTGTTGATGGACGCTGTTTCCAGCAGCTAGCTCTGCTGACCCAACTCAAGTGCTGTGGCAAATGAGAGGTGACCCCCACACGGCTGGGGTCTCTGTCAGCAAAGAGGGGCTGGAGTATCAGAGATAAAGCAGGAATAGGCAGTGGGCATCCACCAAAATGTTTCTTTTCTGGACCATGGGAGCTCCCAGGTCAGATATAGGCAGTGAGAGCAAATCATTACAGCTGCAAACAAAGCACACAAAAGAAATAAAAAATAAAAAATAAAGCTTGAAATATCACCTTAAATAACTCCACATTAGCAGATATTTCAATAGCTCTGGTTCTAGCTTTTTTTTTTTTTTTGAGGTTACTCAACAGTACTGAGGAGACCTACTTACGGTACTAGTGCCACAAACAAGAACTGAAACAAACTATAAAATGGTAATTTACACTGCTGAGAGGGAGCAGGACTCTGCCACAATTCTGCCAATACAAGAGGGGTACAAGTGTCACATCAAAGTACAAGAAAACCTTTTTCCTGCCATCAGAGTGGTTCAGGTATTAACTTCTGTAATGGGTAATTACAGTGGGTAATGGGTAATTACTTCTGAGAGCAAAGGACCTACAGTTTGGCAGTAATGAACCCATAACTGTCTTTGTCTCCTGTTTGCTGAGAGGGACAGACTCTTCCTTGGTAACTGTGCTTTGCAGCTTTGTCTTCCCCTGGCATGGCTGATGATTGCAGTACCTTCAGGGAGCAGTGCCATGGAGAGAGAGACCAGAATTCCTGAAGAGCAGAAAGAAGAATATCCTGGCTACATTGCAATTTCAGTTTCATCTTTAATGTTACTCTAGCAGAAATCTTGAAATAACATGATTTAGAGCATAACATTTGCATTTGCACTTAAAGCACAGAAAGAAAGAAATATGAAGATTCTTGGGGCAGGAAGAGCAGAGAACTGAAGTGAGACCTTCCATAAGCAATGATCCATGGTGGCAGTTTTGTACAATAAACAACAGAAGTCTTCAAAGGCCTACCTTCTTCCTTTGAAAGCTTCCAACTACTAAGGACAATCTAGCTGCTTTTTGAAATCTAACCCCTCTACCCCTTCAAAGAAGCAGACCTCAGCATTTCCACAGGCAGTGGAAATCACCAGTGCTGGGATTCCTGAAGAGCCTGTGTGTTATGTGCCCATCTCCTGCTGTAATACTAAGCCAGCTGGGGGCTGGTAACATCTTTGCCCACTGTTAAAGAGTTAAGCTTTAAGACTTAGGACAAGAGTTACAGTAACAGAAATCAGCCCATGTCCTCTGTATAAAATGGTTTATAAAATGGTTTATATCCTTTCTGCAAATCACCTGAGAGGAAATATTACTTATTCCATAATAAGCCTTTTAGATAAAACATAAAGTAAAAATATTTCAGTATGTAGGAAAGACTGCTGTTGTTCCAGAAGATAATAGCTTGGACTGGATGATCTTAGAGGTCTTTTCCAACCTAAATGATTCTATGATTCTGTGATTCTTCTTGTTTATCTTTCCTTAAGCATTTGTTTAGGCTCAAGTCTATTTATGTTTTAAATACGTGTGGAGTACTTTTTAAAATCTCTATGCTATTTCCATTTCCAAAAGTCACTTCGGACTCTAAGACCACTAACCTTACAGCTGCTGGCCTCACAAGGAGCTATTTTACTGCAGAAGATTGAACACATGTTCCTAGTTCACTTACACCATTCAGAAGATGCTTCTACAAAATCTCTCTGTCTAGGTTAAGGCTTTATTCTACACTGGTCACCATAGCATCTCAGTACTTCCCACTTAGCCAGCTTAATAGAAAGAGGACTGGTAGAGTCTTCAGGTGAAGATCATGTATTCAGTCCAGATGGACCATCTGTTTGTTTGTTTGTTTGTTTTCCAGTCTTTCCAGTGCAGCTTACTTCTTTGACTCCTAAAAAAAAACATTAATTGCAAATTTCATGCCTGCATCTGTAATATTAATATTTCATTTTCCTACACCACTCACTTTAATGTTTTTCAAACTGTCTGTGGATGAAAAATTGGAAAATTATAAGGGCTGATATTCCTGAAAAATGGTTCTTAATAGGGAAGGCATATTCTGAAGGAAAAAAAAGAAAAATCTGCTTACTGAGGTTTTAAGTTCAACACATTGTTTTGTAATGAAATTCTGATTCAAACAAAATATTTTACCTCAGTAATATTCACAAGGGTGAATAGAAAGGATTATGCAAAACAACATGTGTTTTTTAAATTAAGGATAAAATACATTTCTGTACATATATCAAGAGCTATTTTGTAACACACACAGAAGCTGCTACATATTTCTTCCAAATGTTATGGTTACTAGTCTATTCATGACTAACTACACAGGGAGTTTGATTTTTAGCAGAATACAGGTCTTTTATATTCACATTTTTTTCAGTCTCAGTTAGTTGTAATTTCGAAAATCAGGTCTCCAGGTTACTATCTGAGCATGCTTAAAAATGAAGTCATTAGTCACACATTATTTATCCATATTGCAAATTTCAGATATGCTATTTCTTGTAGATCAGTAACCCACAAATGTCAGTGATCCTCTGAGGCTTCAAAACAGCTTGACCAAACAGCTACTAAAGTTAAACTGGTATTCATTTAAATAGTTAATGTATTTTCAGTTAGTTTGAAGACTGGTCACTCTGGGCACTTTCTTGAAATTAGAGACAAGTTTTGCTTTTGGAGTAAAAGTGCAACTATATTTGTCTTAAATAACTCTAGACTACTAATCTTTGCAAATCTAGCACAGGAAGTTCACTAATACAAAACTACACTGGAAGAGTGGTTTTCAGTGGCTGACTGTCAAAACTAGAAAGCTGTGCTGACTGGGTTTTGACAGCGATCAGCCCTGGAAACAGAACTATTCAACATGATCCTAAACAGTTTGCAAGACTAAAAAGTATATGTTCAAGTAAAAGCAGGGTGCAGGGAGCGGGCAGGGGATGTTCATTACTGGGGAGGTTAAAAATTCAAAGCAATTTCAAAAAAATGCAGAAATGGTCTGGAAAAAAAAGGAATGATATTCAGTGGGGCAAGTGCAAGATGTGACATTCAGGCAGAATTCATCAGACACAAATGCAGGACAAAGAGCAACTAACAAGGGACATTTCTGTAGAAAAGGGATGGAGACTACATGTTCATGATAAACCATGTAATAATCAATACTTCATGGTGTTGTAAAGCAGGAAAACATGGTGCTGGGTTCCAGAAATACCTGTACAATTTGTAATATACACAGAGTAATCCTTTGCTCTGCCCATGATTAGGAAAGCATGGTGAAAGTTTAGTTTTGGAAGTGTTACTACAATGTGGTTTGCACTAGTTGTTGTTTCCTGTACTATCTTTAGTGAAAATCTTCAAGGGTCTAGAAAACATGACCTGTAAGAAAAGCTTGAAAGAATTGAGGTTGTTAAGCCTAGAAGATGAAAAACACAATAACAGTCTGAGGATATAACAGGTTGCTGCAATAAAGAAGGGAATAATCTGTTCCCTCCATCTATGGAGATAAGCATGGGAAGCACCATGCTTAAAACAGCAGCAAGGAGCATTCAGGTTAGACATGAGGAAAACTTCTCTTTTGCCAGTGGTAGAGTAGCACTGGAGACCACAGCACAGAAAGGACCGCAGATCCTCTATCTACAAACAGGCAAGACAGTCACAGCAGGAATTAATGTATCTGCCCTTGGGGGTGAAGGATGGATATAATGAACAATAAACAACATCCCAAGCAGTATGGCAAGTCAGATTTTCTCACAGAGAATTTGTGGTCACTTACCAGGGGAACTGCAAACACAGGTGTCCCAACTCAGAAGGCTGCAGGACACGGTAGGTGCCATTCATGACATGGGAGGAAGAGTGGAGGCATGGGGGAGTGCCAGTTGCTTGAATGGAAGGAGATATCAGTGCAAGGAGGAAGGGAATATAGTCTGGAGGTGAAAATCAGGGAATGGAAGGATATGACCTACTTGCTGCTATTCAGTGATAGCAGTAAAGGAGATAACAGACTGGCTTGCACCCAATTTTGCATGCAGATAATTCACCAACTGGTATGCTGCAGCCAGGATGGAAACACATATCCACTCTATTAATTTTCCCCAGTGGCACAAATTTCTAAGCTTCCAAAACTGTAACTTTGCTATGCCATGGCTTCCAGCTCTTTTCTTCTATGACTTTATAATAGTACTCAGAATGATGAAAGCTTTAGCATTCTGTCAATGCTAAAAATTGCAGCGGCCTTATCTCTCTGGCAGGTCTTGCATATTTTCCAATTACTCTTTGTTTCCACCTAGGAAAAAAAAAAAAAAAAAAGCAGAGTAAGTGGAAGATATTCTGTTTGAATCACAGGACTCAGTCCTGAAGGGAGCAAAATATGACCTGACACTGATTTTAGAATGAAGTCCACACTGAAGTAAGCACGAGGTGTTGTTTATGACAGCCTCAATATGACATGATAGTAGTTTTAACACAGAAGTTTTCAGAACAGAGTATTCAGTAGAGGACATGTATCAGCTGGAGCAACAGATAATGATAGTCTTCAAACACTGGATCTGTCATGAATGAACTGCACCATGAATACGGTATCCCATTAACATCTGAGCAGGCTTTTCATCAAGCAAATTCTGCCTTTTGGCCAAATCAGACACACCTAATGACTGTCACTTAGTTCTCAATCTTTGAGCAAAGGAATTGGAAAAGAGATTTCAAGAGCTGACTATAAAAAGGTAAGAAGCCGAGTTCTGATGGCTACTTAAAAGGCTAAGTTCATTATTGCCAGGGTTTCTGCTGTGTCAGTTGGACCTGGAAGCTACATTTGGAACTAATGTAGCCTGTATTTCAATATCTGCTTTGATCTATTTTCATGTTCTTCTCTGTAGGGATCTTCTCTGAAATGCTTCTCGGGTCTCACTCCTGAGTCAGCATGTAAGCAATTAAGCAATTGCAGAGCTGTCTGGCAACAGTTACTTGAAAATAACTATTAGCTTTCTTGACTGGAGGTATTGAGTCAGATTAACATCCCAAAGAATTTTTGGATATATCTTGCATGCTCCTTAAGTACTGTGTTCTTTGGTTAGTGAAGGGCCTTGCAGACCCTGCCCATGAAGCCAGCAGTTCTGCAAGTTGGATCCCAGTTTTTATTTGTTTCAGCAGAAGGAAGGATAGGAAGTGGAAACTAATTCTGGGCCAATTTGTATTTGGACTGGATATTCAGCTACTTCAAAAACGAAGCCAAATACAATGCAAAAGGGCAGTCTTTTACCCAACGAAAATACAACCATCTGTCCATCCACACCTACGCACGGCTGAAGTTAGATAGGCCCCTCCAGTCTCACCAATGTTCTAATTAAAAAATATATATGCAGAGCTTAAATTCCATTTAAGTTTGTGGAACTGGAGGCCAAAAGGGACTAGATTGTATGGTGTAACCTGTAAGTCACAGGCCATTAAATTTTACTCAGTTGCCCTGTTGAGCTCAATAATTTTTATTTGACTAAAGCAGTTTGTGTTTTGGCTTCCAGTAAGGCGAGCAATCCTTGTCTGAATGATAAAGAGGCAGAAGACCATTATTTTTGTTTATGTGACCGAATACATATATGTTCTATTTTAGTATCTGAGAGCTAGGTTTTTGCTTGGAGGATATGATCTGCAAGCGAGTAAGTGTAACCTGTCATACATTTGACAAGACTCACAACACGATCAGTATCTTGCTGCAGAGAAGAGTAGGGGAAGATGAGGGGGAGGAATGCATGCAAACATGCACCAGTCCTGGTTCAGCTCTGTCTCATGCACACACGATCCTTTCAAGGTTTCCACAAAACAAAACAAAACAAAACAAAATAACAGGTCTTGTTATTAATCCCCTGATTTGCACAAATACCTCAGATGTGTAATGTTTTCCAAACCACAGTTTAAAGCTCACATAATTAACACAGCAATATAAATCACTGCTATTCTAGCTGAAAAAAGATATGGCTGGTGTTAAAAATGAGATTCAAAACCAGCAGACTGAAAGAGTGAATCACTCACGCATATTGTATAAGTTCATTTGAATGTTTTGTGTTATATTAACATAAGCCCATGTCAATTAATAAATTAATTAAAAATAAATTATAAGTGCTAATATCTAGATTCAAAAGTACAAACAACATCTTTGGCAAGCTAATTGACTGCTCTTAAAAACAAAAAAAGATTAAAAAATAAGGGCTCTGCTTTTAACACAAGTGGGACACCTTATGCTTTATACCTTATACTTTAAATCATTTTAGAAATCCATGTATAATTTGCTGTTTTACTAATACCCCACCTAGGCTTTAGTACACACTATGAAGCTTGCAGAACTTCCATGCAGAGCACTATGAATCAGTGCAGCTGAACAGCCACTGGAGAGCTGTCTTAAAGACACAGTTAAGCATAATGATCATACTTCAGCTATATACCAACAAGTTCTTAACTCATGCTGTATTTCAGTTGCCCATATTTATGCACCCTCTGCTGATCTGGCCAGTTATTGTCTTCTAGTTTCCTTCCCTACAGCTTGAGTAGACTAAAATAGTCCCCAGAACTTCTGGAGGAACTTTTTTAGAGCTCCATCCAGTAAAAGCTCGATACAAAGCCATTTAGCTTAATGAAAGTCTTTCCATTGACTAAAGTAGTTTGCTTCCAACCTCATGGTTCACAGGCTCACTGTTTAAATGACTACACTGAAGTGCTGGTTGGTGAAATTAGGTGCCTATGCTGTTTGTTCCTTTTTATTCACTGTGCCAAGCAGTGTTTTGGTTACTGTAATTTTTGTTGATTGTATCTCTGATGAACTTGAGAGAGTCTGTTTTAAAGCTTATGGAGCTCAGGAAGGGTTAATTCTGGACCACTGTGTTTGCTACACCAGGTCTGATGTGGAGTCCAGGGCTGCAGTCCCTTCTTAAGCATGAAGAGGTGCCACAACCCGAAGAGCAAGCCTGTTCATGCCAGTTGTGTTGAGGACTGAGACACCTACAGAATGAATTTAAAGGAAGATACTGACCTTCCTCCCTTATCATGAAAAAGGCAATATAGATAACCTAGTTATTTATAGCCAGAGATGTAATTCCTCGTTTTTAAATGAGGTCTCTCTTTCCCTGGGTGAAGTTTGCACCTGCCAGAAATTTGCCAGAAGAAAAACGTGGTTAAAACGAGGGTGCAAAATCCTGCTTGGAAAAATGGGGACCCCCAAAATTTCTACACACCCCTTTTTGTAGAGATCCTGTCCTATGCACTGTACATTGCTGGCCATCCCATCCTAGTCAGTGGGAAGTTTCGTTGGATACCAGGATCAGGCCTTTACTAGAAGAATAATGCAGCCTAACAGCAAAAGTCCAACAGCTTAGAAATACAATAACAATTTGGTTAAAAGTTCCAGGAGTCTCCTATGGGCTTTGTCAGACCTCTGTGGTTTCTGTTTAAAATTACAGCAGATTTTTTCCAGTGAAGCATAGCAGCCGAACGTGCTAGCCCCGCGTGCAGAGTGGGAGGTTTCTCACATTTCCACCTTGCTGTCAAAAAGTTTTCTGGCAGCAAGAAGTGCTAATTTAACAAATTTCTTTCCAGTGCCTTTTTGCCAACAGGCAACCAGAAACATCCCCAGGTATTCAAAGCAGAGGTGATGTCGGGAATGGAAAAAGGCAAACTTTATCCCAAGTAGCTTGAGGCCTCTCCAGAGACTTTGTCCTGGGAGCCCCTGCTGGATTCTACACAAAGCCAGAACATTGCCTGATACAGGTATGCATTTAAATGAATGTCGTTTGGTTGCCATCAGGGAGAATAAAGCATGTGTACCATTTTGGGTGAGACCCCTGCATGTGTGACATAGGAAACCCGCCTTGGTTAATCCATTTTGTCCTGTATATCTGCTTCATTTTTGTTCTTTCTGTCCCTCAGTTCTTGTTCTCCCAATGGCCAAAAGACCACTCATCCCAGAGTGGTGGCAGGAACTTTCTGTGAGTCTGATGAAATATATTTCCCTGATTGACTCAGTGCATTTAATATCCTTGTTTGAAAGGCAGGGCATGATTGCAAAAGCATGCCCTTATACCCGAGCCATAGGGATTTCCGTACAAACTGACCACTGCCATTTGCTTGCCCAGAAGAGACAGCTCTTTAGAGACATCCTTGAAGGAAAGGAAAACAGGCTGGACTATGAGCAGGGTGGGCTTCAAAGAGATTAACCATCAGAATTAAGCAGATGCTTCTGCTAACCATCTGGCTCAGCCACCCCAGTGGACAAGCTGATCCAGAAATCAGAGACACTACCTCATAGTCTATAACGTATGAGTCAGTGAAAGCATCTGACAAAGATGATCAAGTAATTATAGTCTCCAAAATTGTCAGACTTGCTGGTTGGGTCAGTGGTGTGACAGGCTTAGCTGATGCTGTCACTTCCTCACACACTTGGGCCAATTGTGTCACCAAGGCTATAGTCAAACACTTCAGCATGATGGCTTAAGTGCTGCCAAACACATCTTTCCTCACAGTTAAATACAAAAAAATGTTGGTTTTAATAGTCATGTAGAGATTGTACAAACACAAATTAAAATACTGAACATTTTGGGACAGATTCTCTGGTGGTCGATTGCTGATGGACAGCCTAATGGGGGGCAAGGGGTTGCAATGAAAGGTGGTACAATCTGTTATACTCAGAGAGGTTATGGGTGTAGCGTTGGAGCCTACAATACAGAAAACATGTCAGAAAAAGAGTTGTGGTTAGCAAATCTGGTCTCTGGAGCCTATAGATGCCAGAAATGAGGGTATCAGAAATCTCACTGCTAATCTGCCCTTTAAAACAAAAAACAACACAGCCTCATTTCTTATGGTCATAGCATTGAGATTATGAGCTAGTCAAAACCAGTCACTGAGGTTGGAAATATGTATTTGGGATTCTTTTCTTAAGGCTGTGGCTTATCAGTAGCCTTTCTTACATCAGCACATGGCTGTCCTTTAAAATCCAGTATGGGTCTGTGATACTGGGGGAGTGCTCAGGAATTTGCTCTTTTGGTACTGTGGCAAATGAGCAACAGATGCTTTTATCTGGGTTGCAGAGACCCTGTACTGCCCTCCCCAGGCGTTTGGCCAGCTTGGATTTGGTGCCACTGCAGGACCTTAGATCACTGCTGTGGAAAGAGATGGGTGAGAAAAAGCTGTGAGAAGTAGGGGCCTGGTCCCGTTTGCTTAGGAGCTCTGTTTCAGCTAAGGTATTCACCCTTGGTCCCTTCCTGAGCTACAAGGCAGATGTGCCCATGCCTGGCCACGTGCCTCATTGACAGCGGTTCTGACTTGCAAGCTTGACATCCTGGCTTGATCTCAGTTTTGCCTCACTGCTACAGACTTGTCTGGTGATCTGGAGTTGGCCAACCCTAGTTACTGTCACAAGACCTGCTCTGCTCTTTGTCTGGGGGTACTGCAGTATTGCATGCCTTGTCAGTGAGGCCACTGCCCTGACAGCATGGCTGTCACCCTCAGCTCCCAGCCTCACCCCAGATGCTCCCTGAAACTGGGATTGTCACAAGTGTTTGTCCAGCTGTCAAATTTATTGCTGAAAAAAACAATGTAGTCACAAGCAGTACGGATGTGGTAAAATGGGTGAGGCAAGAGCAATCTATGGAACTCAACCTCCTATTCTCTGATTGCAGCTCTGCTACCTGTGTGCAACCCCTTTTATCCAAAATAAAAGGGGTAAGAGCGGAATAAACCTTTGGTTGCAGTAGGATTAGCTAGTGCTGTTTATGAGAGTTTGCCTGGCACTTGAAGAATTGTGGGAAGTCAGTGTGGGACTCTTTGGTTATTGACTTTGGGGAGGTCAAGATCCCACTCCCATCAAAATACTGCAAGGCTGAAGGCAATCTTGAAGCACCAAGTATGACATCGCTTATCCAGGGCAGGGTCAGCTGTAGCAAGTTGTTCCTGATGGATATTCATCTAGTCTATAAATCAGAGAACTAAGTTATGGAGCTGCCACAACCTGCCCACGCAGCCCTGTTCCAGTGCTGTAAATCCCTATTATTAAAATGATTTTGCCCATGTTTAAATCTACTATATCATGCCCTATCCACAAGGAACAAGAATAGATCACTCCCTAATTCTTCATAGCAGCCTTTTATGTATTAGAAGATTGTCCTTGTCCTTCCTTCCTGGACAATATCATCCTTTCTCATGCTACAAGAGCCAACTTTGTTCCAACCCTTCCTTCCATGTCATGTTTTTGAGAATTCTGGTAATTTTCATGGCTCTCCCCCAGCCTCTCAAGATCCAGCACCAAACATGGGGCCCCTGTTGAGACCCTAACACCAAATAAAGAATCAGGAATACTTGATGTGTTCGCAGATGATATACATGTATCTATACTGTGCTTGCCAATTGCAACAACAATATGTTGTTGTTGATTCCATTGCAAGCTTTATACTCCTTTCTGTAACAGTGTTCCCTATCCTGTGTTTTTTCAAATTGGTAAGTCCCCTGCAAATACAGTATTTTGCATTTGTCCCTGTTAATTTCATCTGATCTTCCCCCCAGACCACTTCTTTATTTTATCAAGATCATCTCTGATAATCATTTTGATTTCTAATCTAACTTATTTGCATTCCCCCTCAGCTTCATGGAGATCTCTATTCCATCTTCTAAATTGTTAAAGAAAATGCTACCTTGTATAGACCAGACATACTATGGACTCTGAGCGCTTGACAATATTTGTCCTTCCATTTTGATAGTGACTTCATGCTATCTGCTGTCTCAGTATGATTTTCCAGTTGATTTTGCACCCATTTGATACTAGATTAATTCAGACCTGGTTTCTTTGGTTTGTTTATTTCAAAGAGTCTGTGTCAACAGCCTTGAGAACATGCGACTTACAGGCGTGTTACTCAAAAGCAGACAAGAGCTTATATCTAGTGTGAGAACACAGCATATAACAGTCATTGGTTTTCCTTCAATCCATGGGTCCATTCAATAGCCAAATAAAGAAATCAAATTAGATCTTGACAAGTCCATGGATTTAGTCAAAAATCCATGTGCACTCTTTTTCTTCCCTTGTGATGCTTACAAATTGTCACAAATTGTCACTTTTTACTATTTTCTCCTAAACTCCAAATAACTGAGTTAAACTGGCTAGTCAAATAATTCCTTGGTCTTGTCTTCCTCCTTTTCAGGGCATGTCATATTTTTCTATCTGCTTTTGAGTACCTCACCCATAAGTCATGTGCTCCCTAAGACCACCATCAACAGATACGAGAGTAGATCACACAGTTCCTGAAGTACTCTAGGATTAAAGTTAGTTCTTTGGACGCAACCAATTTGAAAATACAAAGCGAATCCAAGTACTCTCTAACCTGTTCTTTCTCTGTATACGGGGTCATAGTATTCCCTTTGCTACTGATTTTAATTGTGGAAACCACTTTTTAAGGAATATTGATTTAAAAAGCATTAAATACACTGTCTTTCAATGTCATCTGCTAGTAGGCTTCCCCTTCAATTTACAAGTTTGCTAACCCTGTTTTTCCTATTACTAATGCATTGTTAGAATGCTTTCAGTAGCCAGGGTTTCTAGGAATAACATCTCATTTTCTGCTTTGGCCTTTCTGATGTTGTCTGCATGCTGTTGAAAATCTCTCTTTAGTACTCTAATATAGTTTCTACTTCCTGTGTAATTTCCTCTAATGTTTGGGATCAAAGTGACCTAACCAAGCCGATCACTTACTCTACTTTCTGCCCATCTTCTGCAATGGGAAAGTTTGAAGTTGCACCTTTAATAACATTTCTTTAGAGTTATACAATTTCTTTTGATTTCCCTCTTTACCTTGGATCAGCCTTCCAGGAAATCTTACCTAACGACTCTCTGGATAACAGAAGTCAGTACTCCTGAAATCCCATTGCGTTTACTGTAGTGTTGCCTCTTTTCAGTCCCAAGAAAATGTGAATTCTGTCATTTCCCCATCATTGGCACCCAAATTACTCTTTGACCAGCCCCACTATGTGCCTCTGTTTGTTGGTTTGAATCCAGCATTCCTCTGTGGCAAACCAAAAGAAAGGCTGCAGGGGTCTGACTCTGTCAGCACCTAGCAAACAGTTAATGCATTGTAATAGGGGTAATAAAGAAGTAATTTTATGTATCGTTCCTCTGGTTTTGGTCACAACTAATCACAGAATGCTTTATCCCAGGCACACATGCCTGGGAGAGAGCTTTTACTCACTTGAAATATGCATGTTAAAAATAACAGCATTAATTCCTACCTTACCACTTTGCCACAAATAAATGTAAAGGAATATATAAAGAGTGTGAATAGCATATACCTAGCCAAATACATGTGTTGCTACAAAAAACTTAGTTTCAGCAATGTTAAGAGTCCCCTCTGGTACATATCTTTGGTTTCTCTTATGTTCTGCTACTGATTCGTTCTGTGACTGTAGAGACAACTTGGAAAAGCAACCACTGACATTTTGACACGCCTTCTAAGAGAATAATCCAGACTAGGGGATAGTGAAGTGATTTTTTAATTTCTCTGCTAAATTTTTTTACAACTTACTTCTTACTCTGCTCTCTTTTATGGCACTGAGTTAAGTGACAAGGAACAGAAGCTTGCTTACTGCCTCGTTGCAGTTAATTCTTTGAATAGCTAACGCTTGCTTAATGTGAACTTTCTTAACAGACACCACACCACTCTGTGACTGCATTGTTCTTTTCCCAAGGTGGTCTTTTTTATAGTGTGAGAAATGCAGTGTTGTTGTTTTCTTTTCTGATTAGAAGTCTTTTGGACAAGATTTATGCAAGGACTTGTGTGTATATTGGACTATATTTGTGCAAGGCCAGACGAAAGAAGAGAACCCCTGTACTATATTTTGATGGCTTTCCAGAGAAACAGGCTTTGATGTCCTCATTTTTGTTAGTGAGTAGAATAAATAGTTTTCTGAAGTAGCCTTACCTGGGATCAACAGTGTGCGTAAACCCTGGCTTGCTTAAACTCACTGCCCGTAAGGAAAATGACAGCAATAAAAAGATGAGACTTGGCATCAGGGCCACAGATGGAGGTACGCAAGTGCAACTGTGTACGTATAATGCAAACAGTGGCATTTGTGAAAAAGCTGGCCTTCCAGTAGCTTTCTCTCTTTCATAGCAGCTTTTAGTTCATTCGCTGATATACTGTTTAAAAATAAGATTTTAACCAGCCACATTTTTATGCTTTTTGAATGTATTCATTACATTTTGGCAGCATTTATTGTATGAAGTACATTTTTGTGTCTCTGCTATCCTGCTGGAAGCACTGGACGTTTGGGACTCAGCTTCACTGTTGGGAATCTTCTCTAAAACATGCGAAGATGCCTGTCAGTGCTAACAATATTATGCTTTTACAGTTCTCTCAACTTTGACCACTGGACTTCTTCTCAAAGAACTTCCAAAATGTCCCCTGAAAGTCCTGTGACTCCTTGTACACACTGAAATAATAATAATAATAAAACAGATGAAAATGTTTCTATTCAGTCACGCACGATCTCCGTGACTGAATAGAAACTCTTTCTCTTCCAGCCAGGAACCTGTGTCTTCTCTCAGGTGTGTAGCTCTGTTGTCTGCAGCCCAGCTGGCACCAGGCTGTGAGGGACAACTGTATATGCTCACACACTGCTGGGCCTGATCATTCTGTGCTCGTGGCTCTTTACCCTTTCTTCCGAATGAAAAGGAGCACCTATCTCATGTTTCTTACAGAAACAATGCCCATAATTAGGTACTTCCTTTTTGGGCTGAGATACAAAGGAACAATTGTTAATTATTTCCGTGTTCTGCAGAGACACGTTGCAATGAGGATTAGCTCACAAACAGTGCGATGTTAGACTGCCACTGCCATGTTCTTTTTCAACAAAACAGCATTCCTTTTTAAGCCAGAGCTTGGCTGCTGTGCCCGAGCCCTGAGGGCACCCACAGGCCTCGCTGTCACTGCCCACCCCCAGGGCTCCCCAACAGGCCAGGCCCCCACATCAGCCCCGGGGCCATCAGCCCCTGCCCCAGGGAAGCTGCAGCAGGGCTGGGCTCCAGCTCCCCTCTGCCCGGCCCTGCCTGGCCACGGGCCCAGCATGGCAGCAGTGATCTGCCCGCTGTGCAGGCACGCTGAAGTATCTGGCAATGAAATGAGCAGTAAGAGGCACGACAAGTCCCCAAGGTGCCAGCACAGACAGGCAGGTTGCATCTCATCAGATCCATGGAATAACATGCCATTTCAGATGCCAGAGGAATCTAAGGCATATTTTTTTGTTTAAAGGGAAATATTCAGTCCCCCTCAAAGTACTAAATTCCATGAGAGGCAAGGGGGAAGTCTCATGTAATGGCTGGGTTTTTGTAGGGACCTTTTCTCCTCTGTGAATCTCAGAGATCAGGGAACGAGCTGCTGGCCTTGAAAGAAACTGTTTTCAGATTGCACGACTTTGTGTGTAAAATCTGGTTTGATGACATCATGGCTATCAGGCCAGCTCACCCTCTTGTGCTTCTATGTGTGTGTGTCTGAGGCTATAAGGCTATTTTAAAGCTCCTCTTGACCACAGAAAATGTAAGCAAGGCTGAAGGTGGAAGGTCTTCCCCAACCTTCCCTCACAAAATGGTGAACACAGGCAGGCTCCTTCCCATGTGCCGGGCTGGAAAGTGGCTTTTCTGGCAGGCCAGAGGCACCAAGCCTGCACGAGGATGGCTTTGCTAATATCCCCATGTCTTCACACCCAATCTGTTCCTGCACCAAGTAAAGGAGGAATCGAGAGCCCTGTGCCTGGTTGTGGTCCTGTACCAGTCCTAAATAAAATTTCCAGGAGCAAGCCTTTAGAATAGAAACAAACAGTGGCAAAAGATCAGCCTGGATCCTGCTCTTGCATCAGCTTTACTGAAGGGTAGCATAATTTCACTGTAGTGCCAGGGATACATGTGGAGGTAGAATGGGTCAGTGGCGCTGTCTTTGCCTTTGAGACACCACACTAGGCAGGGTGCTGTAGAAATAACATCATGACACCAGTAACAGGAACTGAGTCTCTGCCTTTCAAAGGACGTATGTCTGCCAAGGGGTTAGCAAATATGGCCAATATTAACCACCCCTTCAAAAATAAGCAGGCAAGTGTTTGCAAAGATGAAACTCTTTTTATTTTTTATTTTTATTTCACTTCTTTTTATTTCCCATGAGATCTGTCTCTCTTTCCCCTGTGACTGGTTACTCTCTAACACCCGTACCTTCTTTCACATCGTTCTGGATCTCCCCTGGACTTTCCACTCCCTCCTCTTTCACTTCCTTTTCCAAATCTCTCTAGCTCTGTGAAACCAGTGAGTACTCTTCTGCTATTACTGTAAAATAGCAGAGTAGTAAACGAGAAATAAACCCATTGTGCATTTCTTCTAGGCCTACTACAGCTCCCTCACTTGCCTGTCTGTATGAACTAAAAGCTCCTGAAGGAGGAAAGAGTGCTTGGATGCATGACCCGTCCACTGCTGGCTTCCTTTCTGCAGCCTCTGAACCAGCCCCAGTGGGATATGAACAATACCTAGATGTTACTGTAGACTTCACAGATGGGGACAGGATCCAAAGTTGAAGGTAAGCAAAGAGCAAAATATTCTAGCCAGAGCTCTTCTTTGGATACAGCTTTAATAGAGTTCACAGTGGCATGATGCAGAAGTTGCTTAAACTGTTTGGCGTGGGTCATTCAGAAGAGCCTCAGAAAGAGACAAGCCACCAGTTTTTCACTCTATTGCATTGAGTGATACAGAGGAAGAGAACTACATTTGGTCCAATGACAACTTCTAACTCATGTACGGAGCAGGATATACTGTTAACATGTCAACTTTCACCACAGCAAAATATATCAAAGTAATGTGGAAAAAGTATTTCTAGTATGAATGATGCAATTAATGAAATAATATTAGGGATGCTGTCATTCCACAGTGAATAAAAAGGTTGTTTGAAATCAGTAATTTCTATTTCTGGAGTTAAAGCAAGGTTACTTCATTTCTCGAAGTACTAACAAAGGATTCACATGAGATTCTTAAACCTCACATGACTACCTTTTCAAATCCCAATCAGCAATGTAGCCAAATCCCCATACAAACCCTGAGGTCCTCAGGATTGCAATGTATGTGGTATTCGAGCATAACAAAATTTCAGTGTGTGTATGTTCTCCCTCCTTTTCCCTTTCCCTTGACACTTAAGATGGTGTTTTTTTTTTTCTGCAATCTAATATACTTCAGCCTTTTCCTCCTATTATTCCTTTCTTCCTTATTCTCAGCAACATTTATTTTCTCTTCAATTTTCCCTCCCTGCTTCCTTTTTGCTCATTTTCCATTATTTCCTAGTTTGGCCAATTTGGCATCCATCAGCAGTGCTCTCCATCCTTCTTTCTCTGTGATAAATATTTTTATCCACAACCAAAAAGCAAATTTCTCTATCTGTTCTGTCTCTTTCTCCCCAGTTTCTGGGGTCACAGCTTTCACGTTAACACCATACAGGCTATGGCGTGTGCTATTCTTTTTTTTTTTTTTTGTATCTTCAGAGCTCATCGGTTTACTCTTTGGGCTTAAAACATACTTGACACAAGCTTCTCCTCTTACAGGGATTCAAGGGGGCTGAGGGTGCGTATGTGTGTCTATCTGCTGTCTCCTCTTCAATGAGGGCCTTGCCAATTTTAGAGGCCAGAGCCAGGTCCACACAGACGCATGAAAAAGTGATTATGGTGTGGGCAGACATAGCTTTAAGTTAGGTAGCACATGTAATGGTACAGGTGCTGGAGACAGCAAGAAAGACATCAGTGCGGCTAGCGCCCAGAGTACATATTAACCCCCAGATCCCTGGGGTAGTCCAGTTTTCAGCCTATCCTGAAAAATGTTGCAGTCTGTCTTAAATTGCTGTCAACACCAGAGTAACTTAGGTAAAACCTAGTACCTGTGCCACAATCGAGCCTTCAGTCTCCTCTGTAAATGTACCTTGGAAGACTTTGGTGACAGAATGGTCTTTGTGCATTAAACCTGGAATGTGCCCCAGTGCATGCCAGGGGCAGATTTAGCAGGATTATGGTAGCTGGCTAACAGTATCTGTAACTACCAGTGCCAGACTTATAAATGGAACAGAAATTTAAACAGGTTCAAGACATTTTTTGCTTCAGTCAGCTGGAACCTGAACTGGGCTACATCCTGTCTGGCTTCATCTGCCTGTTTCTAGTATTAATATTGACTAAAAATACCAGTATAAACCCTGCAAAAGTGATCTCAGCACATCTGACTGAGATGCTCTCCTTGCATAAGTGACACAGATTGCAGTCTTTTGTCCTGAACCTCCCCACTCTGTGGGGAGTGCAGATGCTGAGTAGAAAGGAAGGCAATTGCTCTGAACATAGGAAGAGCCCAAGGTGCTTGTCACCTGAGAGTACGGTCATAGGACAAGGCAATCTCTCAACTGATATAATTGATTAATCATCTGAGTTATGAAAGGTGTGAACAGGCTCCCTCCTTTGGTGGAGCGCTTTGGAGAGTAAGTCAAGAAAAATGCTATTTATGAAAAATAGTTCTGGTGGGGTTATTGGACAAACAGGGTTAGACAAAATTCTGTTTGGAGGGTGACCAAAAAAAGCCTCTTAATCGCACAGGAAAGCCCAGTGATGGGGGCTCTTGATCTAGTCCAGCTTCAGGCCTTGCACTGTCAGCACCTCCCTTTGCTTTCTTGAGCAGAATACAGAAAGAAGGCCAGCTTTACTTTGGAGTACATTTAACAGACTGCCAGCAAAAGCTAGAAATGATGAACTTTTCTTGCCATAAAAAGAACATTTTTACATGTATCTCATGCATTGCTTTATGCAGCTCTGATCTAGCAGGAGAGTGAATGATCTATATAAACAAGTAAATAAAGAAAACTTGCTCCTAATTTTATCCAATGCCAAATCCTAAGTTTTTAAATAAAACTAAGTTTTGTGCCTCATTCCTAGCATAAGAAGTCCTGCATTTCTCAGAATTTTGTGTCTTTTTATGTCTCCGGTGTTATTTTAAAGCTGAGAGGACGGAATTCGTACTATTTGTGGTGTTCCTTGTCTTTCAAATCTGAGGTTGTACACCCATATTCAGCAATCATTAGTGGAATGAAATCAGTTTGCAGAAGTAGTAGGCAATATTGCCAACTTTATAAAACCGCCAGTGTTTAGGAAAATTTTCTCCTGAACAGAGATTATGACCACATAACTCCTGAGAACAGCCAGCATAATGGGTGGAAGAGACAACAGTCTGGTTTTGGGTTAATTGCAGTATTCTCTCAGTAGCCTTTATAATGTCCTCCTTTAGTCTTTTTCTTTCTTGTCACAGGTAAGATCAGTGCTGTCCTGTTTCACATGAGATATAACAAAGGCATTTTCTGGCACGTGAACAGCATGTTTCAGTGACAAGAGTCCTATTTGGTCTCAGTTTATTCGGATAAATGTTCCAGGGAGATCTTGTAAATTAACCAGGTAGAGGTGTGCTACAAGAAGTTGGTTTTCATGTTTGCCACTGGGACTTCATCGGCTAAGTTGGTAGACTAGAGAATAAATGAACACTTAGCATTAAACTACATGCTTAAGTCTGATCTCTTATTCTACTGCACTCTTCCACCACCTCCACAAAATCCTGTCTGAGGCAGCAAGCCCCAAGCTGCACTTCCTGCTTTTTTATAGAGATGGTAGCAGCCAACTCCCCTCCTTACCAGACATGGGCAAGGATAGCAGATAATGCTTGAGATGGCTAAAGTGTGTTATATCATCCGAGATAGCCAATCCTCTTAAAATGAAGGGTTTCTTGTAAAAAATCCTGATGCTGCAAAAATGGTGCCACTGTTGAGTTACTCAAAACTTTGTTCTCAATTCTGGGAATGGCAAATATGCAATAAACATGGGATGTGCTATCAAGCTAAAGATCTACTGGGATGTTAGTCCTGAAAAACTGTCAGGTCTTGCTTCACCACAAAAAGCTTTGGAAACATGATGCTGGAATGATACAGTTGGGATGAAATCTTGCAACTGATTAACCATACAGGGCAACACAACATAGTGCAGTTACTCCACTGCATCCTAGATTACTACTTGAGACTGCAACAAGGAGATTTAAGGAGCACGTGGGGACAGTGTACAAAAAAGCTTTAAGGATTTCAGAATACAGTTCCATTTGAAGAGGCTTTCAATGACACTGAGTAGTTTTTGACCATGCACAGTAGTGAGCCATAACAAAATAGTAAAATAATAATAATACACACAAACCCAATTGTTTGGATATGTAGAGGTCCTGCCATCCAATCATATAATAAGGAAGCCCTGGTTTGACAGTCTTTGGGGATTAATAGTGAAATATAGACAGGCCTCTTTTTCACCTTGTTTATTACTTTTTAGATATGGGAACATAATGCCTCAGTAAAACAGGGTACTGATTCAATGTTTCATCAGGAGAAGAAATGTTTATTATAAACCTCTTTTCCAGAAGCCTTTGGGTCATTTACAAACAAGTATTTCCACAGGTAGGAAAACTTATGGGGACCAGTTTTGTATAGCTTTGTTTCTCTGGTGTCTGGATGTGCCTGTGTCTGATATGGAGGAGTTTTATCTGGAGCTTTCTTCTGCAGCTGAGGGACTCACTAGTTTTTCTCTAAAGTCTAATATATTGGTAGTTCGTGTGCGCCTTTTCTCTTGTGAGAGCTCACATTTTGTGAGGATTATGTGGCTGTCTAGTCTCATGAGACATACAGGAGCTCTCACCCTTTGGACGTGCTCGCACAAAAGTTTGGCAGCAAGGTTACATGTATTTGAAGGGGTACGTACTTATGGCAGGATGGGGAAAAGGCACACAGCAACAAACTGGCACAACCCATGCAGTGCTGTGGCCTGGGCTGCTCCACATGCCTCGGTGAAAGGCTGCCAACTTTTGCCCACCTCAGAGCAGTGTAAAAGCCTTTCTCAGTGCAGATTATGTGGCTGGAAATTATCTGCGGAGATGTCTTTGGGAATGGGAACCTTCTGCTGGGAGCAGGGCCGCACCTGCAGATCCTGAGGCCTCATGCAGGCGCCTGGGCCTCCTGGGCAGGCAGCACCCAGTTGTGCAGTGAAGTGGTAACGAATTTCTGCTAGCAGAAGTACTGGCTTCTAACTTCCTTAACATTTGCACTTTTTTTTTTTTTTTTTTTTAATAACCTCCACAGTCAAGCAGGCCACAACAATGGGGCACTTTAAGCGTACTTTAACCATGAGCCAGCAGTGTGCCCCTGTGATCAAGAAGGCCAATGGGATCCTAGCCCGCATCAGGAGGAGTGTGGACAGCAGGTCGAGAGAGGTGATCCTCCCCCTCTGCTCAGCCCTGGTGAGGCCACACCTGGAGCTCTGTGTGCAGTTCTGGACCCCCCAGTACAAGAGGGACGTGGAACTTCTAGAGAGGGTCCAGCGTAGAGCCACGAAGATGATTAAGGGATTGGAGCGTCTGTCTTACGAGGAAAGACTAAGCGAGCTGGGCCTGTTTAGCCTAGAGAAGAGGAGATTGAGAGGGGATCTTATCAACCTCTACAAATACCTGAGGGGACAATGTAAGGAGGATGGGGCCAAACTCTTCTCAGTGGTGGCCGGTGATAGGACAAGGGGTAGTGGGTATAAATTGATGCACAGGAGGTTTCATTGCCATATGAGGAAGCACTTCTTTACGGTTCGGGTGACAGAGCACTGCAACAGGCTGCCCAGAGAGGTTGTGGAGTCTCCTTTAGAGATATTCAAAACCCGCCTGGATGCGATCCTGTGTAACATGCTCTGGGTGACCCTGCTTGGCAGGGGGGTTGGACCAGATGATATCTAGAGGTCCATTCTGTGATTCTGTGATTCAACTGAAATGGCCGACTTCAGAAAACGAACCGAAGCAAGCCAGCAATGCTGCAAGGGAGCACACCGGTGGCTGGCAGGAGCCGGGGGACCTGCAGGCCGTTTAATTAAACCGCGCTTCCCACGCGAGAGGCGGACGGGAAAAGCAATAAAACGTTTAAATCAGTCGCTGCCCCCAGCGCTGCCGCCCGCTCCTCCGCGCCGCAGGGGGCGCTGTGTCGCCGGCGCTCGGGGGCGGGGCCGCGGCCCGTTCGGCACTTCTCACGTGGCACCGCCCCCTCCACGACACGCGGTCAGGAAGTCGCCGGCTCCGCGGCTCCGCTCCTCCGCAGCAGCGGCCACGCCCCCGCTGCCCCCTCGCAACCAATCACCGCGCCCGCCTTCGGCCCCGGCGCGCTGGCACTGCCGCGCTGCGAGCTTCGTCTCCTGTCCCTTTAAGGAAGTGCCGGGACTCCTGATTGGCTGCGGGGCCGAGCCGGGCGGGGCGAGGCGAGGGGAGGGAAAAGCGGTGCGCGCACCCG
>VXAA01007270.1:222204-252205 GCA_013399115.1 Anseranas semipalmata
ATTATGAGCTGTGAATAGAATCTGTGTTGTGTCTGGTGCTGTCCTGCTTTACCTGGAGAGATGGTAAGATAAGAGTTTGAAGACCAATAGGATAATTTAGCTTGTAAAGCTGAGTTATGAATGAAGCAATACACTAGAACTAGCCTGTTAATATGAGGCCAGAGGCTTTTGTAAATTATAGACAATGTAATCAGTTGTGTTTCTGCCTTGTAAATGAGAGCTCTTATAATAGCCCTGCTAGCACCAGCTTCTGTGCAGTTGCCTGCATTTCTGTCAAATTCACCCGCCATTTGGCAAAATGTGGGGTTTGGTTGAAACTTCTTGAAGGTGCTACCGTAAGTGTAAATATAACTGGAAAGCAGGAGTGCATGCATAAATGCAATAACGCTTTCTTTATTTGTGTGATGTAGGGAGAAAATAGGGTCTGTCTCTGATTAAACTTTTGGTACTACAAGGACAAGTTGCACACCAAGCCAATATACATATGTGCTGCAGACTCTATATAGGTGTTATGGCTCATAGTTTGAGAAAGGTTCTCTGTATTGAGAGGGAAAAGGATCACTGAGTAAGCAGGATTTACTCTTGTGAATTCAGATAAGTTTTAAAATCTGGCTCTTAGTAATGAAAAAAAGCAAGATAGACTGTGAGGCAAACAACTAGTGATAAGAGAACATGACTCATTTTCTTTTTCATATATATATATTCATTATGTATAAATAATATTCATTTCTTCATATATATATGTACATATATTACTTCATATATATATATATATATATATATGAAGTAATGAATACCTAGTACAGAGAGTGTCTATAAAACTCTTTGATATGCTATGGATAAAGCAACTTTGTTTCTTGGAAAAGAGTTTTAAAGGAAACAGTTTATGAAACATTTAAGTTTTAAGTATTGTGATCAAGTGATGAGGTAGGACTCCTTGTCCTTGGGAAGTGTGTGTGTACCTGGAAGGCAAAAGGCTATGTGTAAGCAATGCTGCCTTTTCATTAAAACAAATATTGTCTTGGTTGAATCTAGTTACTCTGTTTCAGTGGCTGTCTTTGAATAGCTAGGAGTTGTCTTGAGCAAGGCTTTCAGATGTGTTGAACATCCTTATCTTAGTTGAGGTTGCAGAGTTGGAGGAGCACTGATTTGTGCTCGGAGTGAAATATAAGAAACAAATTGAATTTGAGAGAGAGAGGCTTGTGTGTGTGCTTTTATTTTAAATGGTGAGGGTGGTCAAGCCTTCAAACAGATAGCCTGGAGAGGTTGTGGAGGTATTCATGGAGGTATTCAAAATGTAACTGGATATGGCCCTGAACAACATGCTCTAGTTCACCCTGGCTTGTGCATGGATATTGGACGGGGTGATCTAGAGGTCTATCCCTTCCGATATCAGCTTAAGTGATTCTGTAAAACCACCATAGTATCAGAAGTTGAACACCCACAATCTGACAAGAAGGTGGCATAAGTGCCTTAGGTTTTGCAGCAAATGAATAATGGCTGTGCAGTGAAACCCAAGCTTACATAAAATATAATTCCAGATCTTTGATATCAACACTTTATACTCTAAAATGAAAATGTTTGTTTGCTGTCTCCCAAAACTCTGGGAAAATGGTCTTTTTAAAAAAAAAAAAAAGTTAAATACTGACAGACTAGAATATTATCTGAAAATACAGGCCCATTTTAGAAAATACGCCAGAATTTCTTTTTCTCTTAGCTCTCCCTTTGAAGGTAGGAGGATTACCAGGTGGACTAACTCACCTAATGCATTGACTTGTTATCCAAAGCAATCTACAATTAAATGTTCTTCTGCTTTACCACTGTTCAGCTGTTTCATGCTCTACAACTATATGCGGGCTGGCAGGGCTTTCATCTCCAAGAGCTGAGAGTCCAGACTCTGCTGTTCTCTGTGCCTGCTCTGAGGAGCCCAGCTGGATACCATTACCTGCAACAACGAATAATGCAGCTGGTGGTGGTGTTTGAGCACAGGTGAGCTAGAACACAGTGATGATAAAGTATGGCTGATATAGGATTAGTTCAGACAGCTGTCTTGATGTGTTAACTTCCCTTTTTTTCCCTCTCCATCCTTACACAGCTTTGTTCAGTGTTTGTGGCTGCCAGTAAAGTCTATTCTCTGGCGGATTACTGGAGAGGGAAGTCCTGGTAAAGCAGCACAGCTCACAGGTTGATTGATTCACAGGTTGTTGATTCAAGGGCCAGTGCAAGACAATCCGATTCCTTGTGTTTGAACAGGATATGAACAGGATGTGGACTGAATTAACAGCAAGTGAATTATAAGATACTGTATACAGTGATGTGTACCCTGATGTGAAAGCAGATAAAATACTGAATACATTCCAGAAAATGTACAATGTTATATTATATGCTAACAGTGCTAAGATATGAAAAAAACAGAGGCACAGTAGTTAATCTGTGTTTGGGAAGCTGACTTCTGCTAAACAATGTTTCTTATAAAAGCTTTTGATGTTGTGGATAGCCAGTTGCCACTGCTGGCCAAACTGACAGGGGGAGCAGAGTATCCCATTACCAGCAGCACGTGGCTTTCTTAGTTTTGTTGTTTCACTTTTTTAAATGAAGACTGGTGACCAGCAATGTAAGCAGATCCTGTATTTCTGTATTTTCCAAGGTTTTAGAGCTGAAGCATCTTTTTCTCTATGTACCTACAGCCAATCCAAACTGAAGAGAGAACTCCCCTACCTTCTTTCTGTGATATTATGCTCTCCCACTAAGCTTTGGTCTTGTTTCTCCTCTGGCTGCCTCTTTCACATCTTTTTGGCTGTTGAGCTTTCTGTGCAAGGGAGTCTATTTCTTAAAAAATAGCTATGCAGGAGGACAAGGAAGATGGAATACTGCCTGCTGTGGTCATCTGTGCGAAGAGCACAAAGTTTACTAGTCTGATTCTTGTGATCCAAGAAAGCTACATAAAAGGTTTCTCAGTGCAGTGATGATACTGGTATTCATCCTAGCGTTACTTCCTGTTGCCCACATCTTATTCCTCTGAGGAGTGCTGAGGCTGAGTTTCTTTCCACTTACCTGTGCTTCTGTTTGTTCCTCGATATAATATACTATATAGTGGTGAGGCAGGAAGTACTTTCTCTCTCTTGACTATTTCTGACACCTTTATCCCAGCTTCTTCATCCTTTTGAGTCTGGACTTGAGTCCTGATTAAGTATCTGTTCTTACAAACTTGTCAGCTCTGCTTCTCTTTCTACGCTGTGGCATTACAACTCAGGCTTATTTTGGAAAGCATCATTCCCTTGAACCAAAAGGTGAACAATGACGCAAGAACAAGTCAACATTATGGTTGGTGTCTAATTTCCTCTCACAGATGCATGTTCTCTTGCTCTAAAACTCTTATTGCTGCTTTGGTTGTTTTTTAGCCAAATGAGCAAAATGAAAGATTTTTCTTAATATTTCTCACTTCCTCTCATATGAATTCACTGATTATTTTTTCAGTACCTCAGTTAGTAATTCCTTTGGGTTCTATCCAAAATATTGAACTGAGCAAAGCTACAGGAAGGTGAGGTGAAAGAGTGGAGTTCTCTCCTGTCTGCTCTCTAACTATTATTAGAAAGTCCCTACAGGTTCTTTTTGTTTCTAGGGTGTGCAGATTTCACAATCTAAATCCATAATGAAGCTTTTATAAAGCCTGATAAACAACTTCATGGAAGCTGTATTGTCTCTTGTCACCTATGCCTTTTAGGTGTCATGAAGCAATTCATCTTCATATGCAATGTAAATGTTGCAACAACTTTTGTTTATTCACAAATACACACAAAATAGTATACCAGGCTTTCTTGAACAATTTTTGTCTAGCTGAAGTCTTTTTTAAGAGGGGCAAAAAAAAGAGAATGAGAAACATGAATTTTGCTTTGCAACTCAAATGTCATCTGACAGGAAGCAAATTGTCTGAGGATGTGTCTGACTTTGATCTAGTTGGAGTTAGTTCAGTGACAGGTTCCACTGAGTAGCATTTGACGCTACCAGGACACAACTGTATTGCATTAAATAATGGTACAGCTTGCATCATGCAGTCAAATCAGTTATTTAAAAGTTGACAATATCTATTGCAACACCTTTCTATTGATGACCAGTAAAATATAGTCATCTGACAAGTATGTCAGCTACAAAAATCTACTTGCCTTGGGTGTGGGATGCTGTGGATCTTTGTTTTTTTTGGAAAGAGTTTCCCAGTAGATAAACCAGCTTGTGCTACAGTTACTATACTTGAACACATTTGAAATAATAGGAAGAAAATATACTTGTTCTGGAAAAATCTGTCTATTAAATGTAGTAAGACACAGTCACCTTCCTATGAAAGTTTTTTGTTTTAGCTGTCATTTGACCCTTTTATTGCTGATTGGGAATTCCTCTCAAAGGAGAATTCCTATAGCCTGTGATGAAATCTAATGTGTGTGAGGGGGGAATTACCATATTGTAAGTCTATTCAAATGCTTTTGCTGTAATGAGAAGTTATTGTGTCTCTGCTGTGTATCTAACGCCTGCATAGCTATTAAAGATGTGCCTCTTGGCTTTTTCCTCTTTCAAGTTTCTGAGGAGATGTTCTTCTGTATGTCATGTACATAACACACTCAATCTGTAAACTTCCACCTTCCAGGGTGGTGCAAAAGCATGTGGCTAAGAGATGCGCTGTCAGGTCTACTGTGTCTGTTTTTGTGTATTTGTAAGCATTTTGAGGTAGTATGTCACCATACTGTAGCGGAAGCCTTAAAAACAGCCAAAAAACAAAACAACAACAAAACAAGAACTAAAAGCCCCAGTTCAAAAAAACACTTAGCAACTTGAAAATAGGAGATTCTCTTACTCAGAATTAATGTATGAACCCATGCCAGAGGTAGCCTGTATGTATTTACCATTTAATGAGTGGGAAATAAGGGTTTCCTAAGGTATATAGAACACTATGTATCTCTAGAAGGAAAGAAAAGCCCAAATCAGGCAGGGAATACTTCTGACTGCTCCTATATATACACTGTTTCTGACTTCTGTGCTCCTAGTTTGATACATTGCAATCCCTTCTGACTGCTACTGTAGTCCCTATCTGTATGTGCCTGGTGCTGTTCTGGAACAGGGACACATCGTCTGGCTGTTCAGGCTCTACTTGTCAAATTGCAGGTATGTTATAATAAGATGTGGGTGCGTCTCTTTTTCTAAACATTTCATGCTTGCAGGATCTCTTTAGGTGCATTAGCGATGTCAGACTTCATCAGTGATGCTGGTGATGATCCATAACTTTGTTTTAGTTGCTGTTTCTTTTCTAGGAGGACGAACAGCTACTCTTTCTCTGGCTGGTGTACTTGCCACCTTTATCATAGATATAGCTCTCTAGAAGCATAAATATTAATATGGAGAAGGCTGATTTTTCAAATGCTGAAATTTCTGGCAAAGTTTTCTGGATTTCATACAACTAAATAATTGTGGTTTTTTGTGTCAGTGTAATTTTTCCCATGATTATACAGTAGTAGTCTGTCAACATATTCATGCCAAAACTTAGCACACTGTTTGCTTCTGGAATTAAAATATCATTAAAACTCTATAGGATGTGCAGGATAAAAGGGATACAGAAGTCTTCAGACTTGCATACAAAATATATCCTTCCGTCTTCTAGATGGCGTGCCTATGCCAGTAGCTTTGTGAGATGTTTTGTGGGAATGCATAAGAAGACACGGCCAAGAAGCCTCTTTACTGGAGTTGAATTGGATGTTCCTGATCAAGTGTTATTCTGCTGAACCCCAAGCCTGGTCTGCATTGGTGGAACTTGACAATCTCTTTATTGCTTACAAGTTGATGCTTTTTTTTTTTTTTTTTTTTTGGTTGTGTCCCCAACCCCCATCCTTGCAGTGATACTAGATAGGGCGAGAGCAGTTTCAGAATGACTGGCCTTTGAACAGCAGCAGAGGCTCTGCCGTTGTAGATCTGCAGACTCAGTAGCATATATCCTTTTATTTTTGAAGCTGAAATAGTTACAGAATTATTCGTGAAGATGTGAAGGCAGGGAAGTCATAAAGACTAAGAGCTAAGCTTCAGTTTATGCCCTTTCCAGCCTATTTTGTGGAAATAGTCATACTCGTAGCTGCTTTAGAACTGGAGATCTGTAACTATGTGGTTTTGCTTCATTTATTTGAGTTCTGTTTAATGCATATCAGGTCATTGTAGGCAATTTAAGAAGTTTATGTTCACATGTTCTCATTGCAGCCATTTCTACTGGAAAATACAATGCAACTGTTTAAAGCCTTTTTCTGCATTTTGAAATTTAAGATTAGAATGAGAAGAGAATTTTCTTCACTAATTTACAAGTTAGTTATTATTGAAGAATGAAATATGAGTCTTAATACTGACAGTCTCTAAAAACATTTGCTGTGTTTTTTAATATCTTTTTACTTTCATACTTTAGCAGCTATGTTGGATCACTATTCAGTCATGATATAAAAACACCATTGCAGAAACATTATGCTGTGATTTCTAATTTATGAAGTGTATGTAGAATTTCAAATCATTACTGTTGCACTTCTCTTTAAACAGTATGACAAATTGGACTGTCTTTAAACTGGGAGGTAGGTAACATGTAGGTTGACAGGGGAAATGCTGACTGCTAATTGTTGTTGCAGTGCAATTCAGCTTTGTCACACACATGCACTGACAGTTTTTATCACCTCCCAGTATATCGCATCTATCTGTTACCTTGATCAGTTAAAGGGAAGCATAAGACAGACTTGGCAAATAGAAAACATCCAGAACGCTTACAGTACTAAAATTCCCTGAGCAGTAGTGCTGTATTTTTTATTTTGATAAACTGAAAATTGTAAAATAATGGTTTATGTTGCTGCTGATTAATAAGTACTTTTGTTAATATGAAAGTGTCTAAAGAGTGAAATATGAGAGTTCACATGCATTTGAAATAGACAACTCCCCTATCATTTAATGTTGTAAGTGGCACTTGCAGAGGTGGACATAGAGCTTGCTTTTGATACTAGTTAAGTAGGCTGAGTTTCTGTTGGAAATAGTCTGTGTGATTTAAAAAATATGATGATGAATTTTAATTAATTGAAGCTGTTTCATTTCCTTTGTGTGAGCTTGTGTTACTGGTTGATGGATTCTGTTGTTTCAAGTGGGAACCTCCTTGCTTAACTGTGTCAACATCTAAGCTAGATGTCTAGGCAGCTATTTTAGCGAAAGAGAATTATATAGCCGATTACGTTCAGAGTGCAGGGTTGTTTGATCAAATGCACGTGCCTACCTCAGGATAAGAAGAGTTGTGCTGTAAGTTGCATTGGCTGTATCAAGTCTGTTCTGCTGACCAGGAAAGGTACTTAAGCACCATCAGGCAGTCACCCTAAGCTTGTCTTGCCCTGTGTAGCACTTCATTCTGTAATGAGGAAGCATTTATTTATTTGAAGCAGTCTATAGGATAAGCAAATGTGAGTTTGATTACTTGTATTCTCTTTTCTTGTAGTAAGAAGAGCTTATTATACAGTAAATGCGTGTATACATAATTTAGGAAAAAAAAAAGGGGCGGGAGGGACTAAGTATTTTACAGGTACTGTTCCTGTAAGACTGCTGCTTTGGAATTGATCTGGAGAAGAACGGTGCTCCCAAGTTACTGGCTGCTTCCTAAGCTCTCTCAGGATACCACTGCAGCAGTGCTGCCACTGCTGCCCTTCTCTCCATCCCTGACCCTCTAATTTTGCTGTTTGAAGGCTGATGTTCTAGGCACCTTACTTGGCCTCATTGATGTGTCTTATGTTACTCTCTATTGTGTGTAGTGTGACTTTCATCTTAAACTATGCGCGTAGCCAAAAACGTAATGGTTTTGCTTCTAAAACCCTCTGGAGAGTTCAGGCATTTTTGTCTATTGGTTTACTGAGACTGTGGCATTTCAATGTAAGCTGAAGCCTGTCCATATTCCCCTCATAAAATGTTCCTATAATTACTTACAAATATTGGCATCTGCTGTATGGCTTGAGTGTGATGAAGGACAGGATGGGGCCAGTTTATAGCCCTGAATGGCAGGAAAAGGGAAAGGGTGGCCAAAAATCAATTCGAGATTCTTTTTGAAGGAAGTACAAGCCCACCTTCTTAATGAAGGTCTAAAATCTTTTGAGTAAATTAGTATGCTGAGCACAGTATTACTGGTTTGATCCTGACTAGTTCTCAAGTTTCAGTGAAAGTGGTTTTGATAGATTTTTTTTTTTAATTGCTGTCATTAAAAGAATTTGAGATTATAGGAGTGTCACTGGCTAGTTATCAAATCTTTTTTTAAGCCTTATTGAGAGGTAAAAGACTAGTAGTTCAGATAGGTCTCTTTTTTTACTTATTTTAGTATTTTGTGTGTTCAACTTTCCCTCTGGTATGCCTGGGACTCTGAGGGAAGGATGGATGAGAGAAGGGTTTGCAAATCTACAGAATATGTCAGGTGCATTGCCTTTAAGTCTTTTTAGGTCCACATCTTCCTCTGAAAAGAAGCTTCATTTTAATATGGGAAAAGGGAAAAGACATACGAAAGGCCAGGAAAAGCTACTCTATTGTTCCTACCTTTACAGTAGGACTGTACTGTCTTTGGCATTATGTATGTGGAGGAAAAACGTAGCTCTGGTATGTATTTATGTACAATGAGGGGTGGGTAGGAAACCATATTATTAAAATTCAGTGTTTAATTAAACTGCCACATATACTGAATAGAACTAAGACGTTACTGCTTTTCCTCACAGTCAAGGGTGCTAGCCTTCTAAGCTAGTGTTTAATGTTTGTCATATTTAAACTTAGCTATTAAGTAGAATAAAATGCCATATCCATGCAATATGCACAGTGCATCAAAATACACTAGGGAAAAAGCTCTTTTGGAGTCTAGTTTCATTCTAGTGAGAGTTTCTGTACCTTTTATTGAAAAGGTAATGCTCTTTTATTGGAGGATCTCTTCAGCAGTATATTCCTGACATTTGATTAATTGAAAAGCTCCATTTCTTCATGTTTGTGTAGGACTGACATGGGTCCAGTGGCAGCTTGAGTAGTGCTTTTAACTTTGCACAGGACTAGGCACTTAGTGCTTAGTATTTCTGCATTTTCTTGCTTGAAGAATCTCAAGTTATGTCTCTTCAAAAATAATCTGTTACTGCTGTTCTGTGTTTAAGCACACAGTGGCCAAGTTACTAAGATCTATAGCTGTGAATTGTGTATTAGCACACGGTTTCTTTAGTATACCACTAATTCTTGAAGAACTTATGCCAAAATAGGAAATCACACATTCTTAGTTCTCAATTTCTTGCACTCTACCAAGTTTCTGTCTTGCAGTATTTACCAAACTGTCTTTTTAAGGTGTAGTCCTGTTTGGCAATGATTATATCCAGAAACGACTTGCAAATTTTGGATCTTATTATTCAGAGATTATGTATTAAAATTGACTCTTGCATTTTACCCAGTGAAAACAGAAATGTTGCTCCCCGTGGATAGAGGCGTAATATGCTTGGTTCTACTGAAGGCGGTTTTTACAGCTGGGTGTTAAAGTCATGAAAATCAAACTGCTGACACAACCTGAATCATAGTGCCACAAGTAGCACTTCTTTGTTTTTGTATGACAGTTTCATTGGTGCTATTAATAGCTGGCTCCTTACAGGTGTTCGTGTATAATAACTCTTAGAAGACAACACTTGGTAAGTTTTCAAATGAATCATGTTAATTCCAGGATTAATTTTTGCAGAGAGACCTTTTGACTCTTTTTTCCTTTTGAGGTTTTCAGTCATAAAAATCCATATGTTGAAAATCTTCATTACTTTTAATTCTTGAAGTGCAGCTTTCTGGTAGGGAAACGTAGAAAAGCTGGCTTGCCTGTGATAATGGGCAGCCTCACTTGATATGATGTTTCCATTGTCAGTCTCCTTGGAAAAATCGCTGTTTTCTCCCTAGTTTTACTGGTCTGCCATTGACACTCAGCTGGCAGGAGATCTTGGGAGTTAGCTGCAGTATTACCAGCATTGAGGGAACAGCAGATCTCTGAGGAAAAGCCTATATGCTTCTAACACTGGCAAGGAAAATTGAATACAGTAGTAAAGATTTTTCTCAGCTATTGCTGGGTATATGTACTGACAATGTCATATGCTTTTAACAGAATGGATGACTGAATGCAAAACCAGAGTTCCTGTTGCAAGGCTTTCTATTGCTCCCTCTTGGTTCTGGTTTATGTAGTGGTGTTGGGAGAACAAAGGAGTGACTGTGTATGTAGCTTGAATTTGGAATAATTTAGGTGGCTATAGTCACTCCTCTGACAGCTTGGTCAAACACTCTCTATAAAGTGAACTCGAAGACTCAGTGTTGGCTCTTATGGTTATCATTGAGCCTGAATTTAATGTCATTGAGCCTCTTTCAGGTAGTGCTGATTAATGCAGTAATACTTGATAGATAACGAATAATAGTTATCTTGACCTCTGGAGAAACTGAAGTGAGTAACTTGTTGCAGAACTGAGCAATTTTCTGTGTGGCTCCTGGCACCTATTAAAGCAAACAAATCTTTGTTCAACTCCAGTTATAACCTCTTTGGGACTGCTGTTGAAACATGGCTAGCAGAACTGGTGTGGTACCGATATGTTTCCTTTTCTCCGCAATATGTACCTGAGCTTGTTAACATCTGAAAAACACATGTGACGTTTATTTGCAAATGATAATACTTTACTGTGGATTTCAAAGATGTGTTGGATACCGTAGCATTCATGGGTATATATTTACACCTTTAAATAGTTTAGGTAATGAAGTATTTGAACTTCATTTAGCTGAAAGCTACTAGGTTTTTAAGAGACTTTGTAGGAGGAATGGCTTAATTAGCATAGAGACCAGACTTGCAAAATTAACACTCATAGCATACTGCCATCTTTGTTAATACATTTAGCCACACTTAGTTCATTAATTACGTGGAAAAAGGCTGAATAATCCAATGGAAAATGACGTTGGGGAGGGCACAACATGAGAGAAGGAGGAGGAGAAATTGTAAAGGTCAAGTTTCTGGTCTTGGTGCCTTCCAGTTCATGTTCCTCCAATGGCTCTATCAATGTTACTGCTGTCTAGCCCAGCAAAGACAAACTCCTCGTCTGTCAAGAGACGGAAGGTAGAAGATTGTGTCTAGGGGCAGGGAATGGAAGACTTGTGTCAATTAAGAGTAGGAAAAGATGAGGACTCTTAAAAACTGATCTAGCTGAAAACCTTGTTTCAGGTTTTTTGGTTGGTCTTCAGTGGTGGTTGACCTGGCTGGCCACACAAGTACTAGTACTAGGAAAGTGGCAGGAGTGTGTAGCTGGCAATGGGGTTGAAGTTTAAAGATGGGATGGCCAATTTCAATGGGAGAGTGAAACTGTATACAGTTCACAAAGGTGTTTTCTTATTTTTTCAAGAAAGCTTGCTCCTGAGTTAAATAAATTTGCCTAGGCAATGGGGGGTATGAATAAACTTTCTAATCTTGAAGTAATGGTTAAAGGTGAAAGACAACAAATTGCTTGAAGGTACCAGTGGTTATTTAAACTAATTCTGACTTGATTCTTGATTCCTTGATTGTTTTAGTCACTATGATTTGGTCATCATTCTCAGTACTTCAAGTGTACCTGACTTTTCTTTAGGCTTCCACCTTTAAACTATTTCCTGTGAATTCCTCATTACAAGATACGAACATTAGTTGAAACCTGTAGTGAGTCATACTATTGCTTTAGTTAAATAAAATGAGACTTTATATAAGCAGAAGGTGTTTCAGGTATCCTAAGCACTTTCAAGGAGTGCTGCTCTTCTGCACAGCTGTGAGAGGAACTTGGTGTCCAGGCCTCTCGGGGAGCAGAATTTGAAGAGGACTATGTCAGCTCTGTACCTCTTTCTCTATTATTTAAAACTGCTGTCAAACACATTGAAGTTTGAGATGGTCATAGAAACTTTTGTCAGCTTAGTCTGATCTTTGTGATTGGTGAAGAAACTGTGTATGTGTGGTGGTATGAGCAAGAAGATAAATTGTTGCCGAGGCGGGGGAAGGCAAAATGGTTCAGGGAAATGAAGAAAGTCCAGATTCAAAATCTGGAAACAGCACTGTTCTGAACAGAACACGAGTACTGCTTCCCTCTTTTCCCTGAATGGGTCAGGAGGCTTGTGACCTAGAAATCCCATAAAGGCTGTTCTGCTTTTGTAGAATTTTATTCCATGATGTTGTTACCTCCTTCCTGTGTTATTTTTTTCTCTGATGCGTGGACCAATGTAGATACTTAATAGAGGAAAATTATACTCTGACAGACTGATCATACAGTAGAAGTGGTAGTGTGCTCTCCACTTTATCCCAGTTGCAGCATGCAGGGCTGTGCAGTAGTGGCACAGTAAAGCTCTCCACCTAGAGGGGGGAGACGGACGGCCTGCAGTCACCGGAGCAAGGCTAACTGGCTGCCTTGACTTGGGAGATCTGCACTTGGCATGAAGGAAAGAGTGGCATGATGGTTTTCTTGTAATAAGAGAGAATTGAGTAGCTAATAGCTTTCTTGCTTAGTGCTTGATTTCAAATACTAAACAAACAAACAGACTCTCCTAGTCGGTTAGAAAGGATACAATGTACAGAAGTTGCACGTAAGCCTTAATGTTTTTCAGGCCTCTGTATGCTTCGAAAGAAATTGCCTGCTCAGAGTGATTTTCTTTACTTTGTTCCTTGATTTGAAAGTAGGCTTCTAAAGAGCAGCTGTGCTCCTTGTTCTGGCTGAAGGCCGTACTTTGATAAATGCATTTCCCAACATGCTGTATGAAGGCATGGCTGCACTTGCAGAATGGTGCTGGTGATGCCTAAACCTGACACTTTTATCATAGGTGAAAGGTTGTGTACAAAAGCAGCAATAACTTCTTTCCAGTATATTAGCCTTCTCCACCTTATCCTTGGATCTCTTTTCCCATTGGGTCTTTTCTATTTTGGGCTTTGTTATATGACAACTAGCTGCCCACCTCCTGTGCTGTTGGTTTTTGATTACTAGGACGATCCCTGTCAGAATCGCTGTCACTGGCAGCTATAGCTGCCACTGTTCCCCCCATTCCCCTTTTCAGGCTTTCAAACTGATGGCTAACTTTAGAGCTGATGTCAGCACCTTAATTTCCCAATTTGAGTGGGAAGGGAATAAAATTCCTCAATGAGCAGTGTTCTGTCCAGATATAGAATTATGAAGTATGTGTCTTTCTAAACAGTGTTTCACTGTGTCACAGCTGGCATGCCAAGCTGTGATGTAGTGCTGGGTTATGAGCGAAGTAGTTCGTGATACTTCTATCTGTCCTTCACAGGGACTTGAGAAGTTGCCAGTTTATTCCCAGACTTGAGTTTTTCATATGCTTGAAAAAAGCCACAAAGTTGGCAAACAACAGTTTCATTCTTTTTTTATTCGGGTTTTAGTGTTGTCCAGATGTGCAGAGATTTACATACTTCTTCCATGCATAAGAAACTATAGAACTGTTGCATGAAAGGGTAATTTCAGGAGGTGCTAATATTTTTATCCAATCAAAATTATTATCTTGAAAGAATTCTAATGTCACTTGCTGAATATTACCTTTGAAAATTTTATACATAATCTTGTTCATCTGGATCCGAAGTAAGCTGTTGCAGAAGGAATGTATTGCTTTGGCTTAGTGGCAGCCTTTTTTAAGAATCTTGGATGCTGATGAAGAATACAAGTATGTGTTTCTCTTTTTTGGCAAAAAGTATATTCGCTCTGGTTCCTGTGGAAAATAAATGTTAAAGATTCTAGCTATGTTGTCTTGACAAAGAGAACTTTGGTTTCGTTCCTTTTTTTGAGAAGGAAATCAGCTTTAATAGGAGTAGGATGGAATCCTTGTGTTTTTACATATGTCTGGGAGTATTTTCACTTTTCTGAAGCATTTGATTCATTTCAAGTTTTACAGTAGTAGCGCATATACTTTCAGATTTCTGATATGAACTGAGCTGGTCTTCTGTTCCAGTGTCAGTGAGAAAGGTTTGCTTATGGATAACTGGTGTGACGATCAAGGATAAGGAAAACAAAGTAGTACTTCTAATATGGCAGATCTAGAGGAAACTGCTGGAGAGTATGTGATAGTTGCTAACAGTTGTTCTTCTATAAGTTATTGCTATTGTATGGGGGATTTTTTTGTACCATCTATCACTAAATCAGCTTGAATTGCTGATGGCTCGATCAGTTCTTCAAGGAAGAAAGCTGCAAGTGTGTTGATGCGGGTTCTATGACCAGGCAGCATGTTGTTTCTGCAGACCATTAATTGTCTTCTGTAGTGTTCTGCCACTGATGTAATAGGTGAGCTTGGTAGCGCTATTTCCTAGGCTTGCAGAAACTTCCTGTTGAAGACTGTTGTGTTTTGTCGTCTTTGTCTCTTGCCAGGCTTCTACAGTTGATCCTAAAATTTCTTGCAGCCATCTGTTCCGTAACTTTTCAGTCCAAATGAGCCAACTGTAATGAAAAATCAAGTGTGAGGAGGAGGGAGGAAGTCTTAAAGGTCTTTTAAAGGCATGGTCTTACCACTTTGGGATAGGGTCAGGAGTTTGGAGCATGGTCTCAAGTTCTTTTCTGGGACAAGAGCTTTTGTCTCTGGGCTATATAGATTAAAATTTCTTGAAAATGTCTCTTCTTGTAGTCAAATAGGGACTTCATGGTGTTGCCTGTCTGACTTCTGAGAAAGCTTTTCTTCATGCTGGCCATGTTCCAGTCCTTACAGCTTTTTCTTCTGCCAGACTCAGCATCCCTGTGGGCCTGTGAAGTATTTTCCAGACTGTTGTACCTGAGGCTTGATGGAGCTTCTCTTCCTCAGTGAGCTAGGATGAGACTGGGAAACCAGAATGAAATGAGTACCCCTCTTCTGGTTTCAGTGTTCTAGGTAGCTTGGATCAGGAGGCAGAAGAACTGTGCTGTAATCTAAATGAGGACTGTTAGAAGTGGGTCAGCATTGTACAGGAGGAGAGAAAAGGGGTCTGGAAGCTTTGAAATAAAACTGAGGCAGGGGTCATCTGCTGAAGTGAATGATTAAAATCGTGCTGAGCATTTAGGTGAACAAGAGGCTGGGCAAGAAGCTTGGCAGTGGACACCAGTGAGGTGGCGCGGGGGGCAGTCAGGGGAGAGCTGGCAGGGGAGAGTTGTGCTGAGGGGCCGTACAGCTGATTTGGGCTGAGCAGTGAGATTGGAGCTAGAGTTTGGGAAAGGGATGGATGATGTCAGAGGTGGATGGAGGGCTTGGGAAGGGGCACATGAAGGAAGTAGCCCTGGGAGATGGGATACAGGTTTGGAATTGGGAAACAGAGATTGATTGGGAACATCCTGAGGCTGAGATTTGGGTAAGCAGTAAGAGGGGCCTGGACAGGGAAGAAGCTGTGAGGGAAAGGCCTTTCCACCTTTTCTATGGTTCTGAAGGCTAAAAGTTCTTCTCTACTTCTTTCCTATGTCCTAGCAACCTAGCTGCTACCCTGCCTATGGGCAGCCTCTTGTCTATCTTCCTTTAGGCCTGGTGTCTGCTTTCCCCCCGAAAAAAGGAAGCGCAGCCTTTTCTGTGGTGCTAGGGAAATTAAGTGTTAGGGGAATGAAAGGCAGGCCTTGCCCAGACAGCTGGATTCTGCTGTATGCATGGTGTGAGTCTTGTAGAGGGAAGTCAGACCAGCAAACTGATCTGAAGCAAGGGGAGGGACAGGCTTTCACGGGATTGTTGAGCTGATCTGACTTGCCTTGTAGTCACATGCCTTCTCGTATGGGATACAGAAGGAGAGCAGAGGACAGCCCTTTTGTATTGAAAGTGTGGATCTACACTGAGGTTTTTGAACCTCAGTCACCAGAAGTTAATAGTTTCCTCACGGGTTTTTTGAAGATGCTTAATACACTAGGAGCAAGGTTGCTTTGGTGGCATGTTCAGAACCTCACCCCGTTGCGGGGCCCACCTGAATATCCCACCTCATGCCCTTGGAAAATGAGGAATGCATCATTAATGACTGTCCACATCTTGCATGTGATATGTCCAGTAGAGGAGTTTTGTGGCAGAAATGAGGACTCTTTGCTGGAGAGAATACAATACCTTGCTGCATTTCTGCATTTCACACCCAGGTCTTCAGTAGCTAATGCTTCAGGGCTTGTACATTCCTGTAGGGGAAAAACAGTTAAGCAAAGCTATAGCCACTTTTTATTCAAATGCTTTTTTAAAGCATCTTGTCCTTAAATACAAGCTTTCTTTCTACAACACTTATGCAGAAGTAATCTGATCTCTTAATTCATCCTTGAGTGCTTTATACAGTATGCCTGATAAACTTGTTGTCCAGTGGTAAATAGCACAAGAGATGGTCCTTTTATTCAATTTAAGTGCTTGTTTTGCTGCTGTTGATCTGAGGTCTTCGAATGTGGGATGTCAATACAGATGTGGGTGTTGGTGAGGGAAGTGGGGCAGCACCTTGTTCTTGACCTGCCATGACTGACTGAAGCTATTTAAGGCTCCGTTTTGGCTGTAGTTGAAAATGGAGCAGCAGGCTTCCAGTCAAAGCTGTCTGGGATATGCTGTTCGTAGGACTTGTTGATTTCTGAATAACAGCTTGTGACATTTTTTAAATTGCTTGAAAACAATGACTTACTGCTATTTCTAAACTTAAAAAAAAAAAAAGGAACAGACGTTGTTTGTCACAGCTGAAGTACACAGGCTCTGTAAATACCACGTGGTACAATGATAACCTTCTGTTTTGTGTTAATGTATTATGCCAAATAAGGTCTTTATGCTGTGGTACAATGACAGTCATCTCACGTGTTGGGGCTCTTAGTAGTGACCTCTTCAGTTCTGAACATAAGTGTGCTGGAAATGTTGGATTTCTCCCAAGTGCATTAGATGTGTGCTACTGTTGCTATGGATCTTCTCTTAATACTTTTCAACTTGGAGAATACAAAATCAATTATTCTTGCATATTGTCAACATGGACCATAGCAAAAGTCTTCAGTTTAGATGTAATTCAATCTGGAAGTGACTCTTGAAAAATGAAATATTTACTGAACAGGTACTTGGGCACTGTTCTTCAAAGTCACTTGTACATAATTATCAAAAAAGAAAAATTCTTTACAAAGGGAAAGAGGAAGGACTTTCTCAATAAGGTGGGTACTGAATCCAGCTGAGGCTCTTTCCCTCAGATTGCCTGTTCCTTTATTTTCTTCTCTTTCCATCAGCAATGAGGGAGGCATTTAATGCATCTTGGAGCACATGCTTTCCTCTCATTCATTTTCAGGGAAAAAACATAGCTTCTGTCAAACTTTTTCCATAAGATGCTGGAGAGAGAAACAGTCCTGGTTTTGGGGGATGATCTGAAAGGTCTTTCTCCCTTGAATATCATGTTCAACCCATGGGGTTGTAGCCCACAGTGTTGTTGGATTAAGAATACGGTGATCTGCTCCCGTGCACTGTGAAGAGAAAAATGTCCACTGCAAAAGTTTGTCTGAAACTTTACCTGCCAGAAGTGTGTATGGGGCTGTGTTGCTCCATTTTGGCTACTCTGCCAATGTGAAGTGAGAGGCGAGGGTGTACTTATGGGTGATACCACCTTATAGTTGAGGTGGCAAGTTGTCAGCTTAGTAACAAAATGAGGCCTTACTTACCTAGATTAAATTTGGCATATGTGGCTGGTTATTTCACCGTTACAGTCTGCAAATGGAGGCTGAGATCTGAGACCTTCTCTGTGATAGTTGGAGATGGATAAATGTGCACTCTAATCAGAATGCTGTCGGCCAAAAGTTTTGTTTTAAATAAGTGCAGATTTTAGCCATGCAAATACTTGAGGGCTCTGAACTGCTACAGGCATTTCTACACTAAATGAAATGAGGTGTGCGTATAGGTGTCTAATCAGTTTTGATGGTGTTCACCAACTGCTTGTAGATTTATAATGTTGAATCAAGTGACTGCAGTACGTTGAATGTGTGAATAAGACTTTCTGTTTAAGCACAGAAAAGACCTTCACTCTAAATCTTGATTCTCAGTTTGAGATCAAAAACTGCCCACTAAACTAAAACTTCAGCAGCATGTTCATAGGAAATGATCTCAGTGCTTTAACTAATTTAAAGATGACATCTTAAAACCCCAAACTTACATGTATATACAAAATTATTTTTCACTTTTGCTAGAAATCAAACCTCTAGATATTTAGATTCATAGCGAGGCTTTTTTAGTAGGAACGGAGCTTCATGTGAAGGCTTTCTTAAATTAGGTCTTAAGTGATTCTTACACGTACAGTGCACAAAGTGTGATTTATGTATTAGTGCTCCCTCAATAATACTTATTCTTTTTATGAATGTTAAAGGATTTCTCTCAAAAGCAATCAACTGATGTAACAACCTTATGAACTGTGTGAAAACGCAGTTAAGAGTTAAAAGGCAAAAAGAATATTACAGAGATAAAATGTTAAGAAGAGGTTATCTTTTAAAGTAATGTCTTTAGGCTAATGGAAAACTGACTGTTTTCGGTTTCTAACTTAAAAGGGTAGCAATTTTCAACACCAGTTAAATACGTTCGTGTTAGCGTGGTAATTTGCACTAGATACGTGGTGCTCCAACTCTGGGAATTAGTTGTAGAGCTGCGTCTTCAGTAAGTTAACATTGAGAGAATTTATTTCTTTAACAAAGAAATAATTGTTTTTACTAAAAACAACCAAACACAAAAACTCTTAACTTTCTCTGGGCTTCTCAACCAGCTGTTATTTAAACTTGTGTGCCCCTGCCTCATTAGGCTGCACAGCTGAGACTACTGTACTAGCCGGAAACCAGGGCATTTATGATTGAGTTCCTGTTATTGACTTGCTCTAGAGAAATGCCAAATTCCACTAGACCTAGTACAGTAGGGCCACTGTGGGAGGCTTGTGCAAATGCTGTTTTGACATTTTTAGACTGGGATTTTTATTTTCTATTTCTAGGGTTATTTTCTTTGCATTTTTTTTTTCCAGACTTGGTCATTTTCACTTGCAAAACTTACAACCTTAAAACAATGTGTTAGCTGACCAGGGTAAATGGAACTAGAAAAGCATCTGCAAATCTTTTTGTAATTATGAGTTCTCATCTTTTTCAATACTTTTGTGACACTGAAGATGCATATTTCAGATGAAAGGCTTATTGTGGGGTTTTTGAAATACTGATGAACATTTAAAAAAAAAAAAAGATCTACAGTATAATCAAAACACAATAGAAATGTAAAGTACATTTGCTACAGCTTTGTCACATTATATAGTAATCATTTAAACATGAATTCATGGATGGGCAAAAGTACACTTATTTTAACTTTAAAGACAATCTGTGGCTTTCCAGGATGTCTTGAAGGCTTCCTTCATTTTAATACTTTCCCATAATATAGCATTAATCCTATCTTAATGTAGTTTTTTCCTTTATTGGGTGTTATGTAGCCCGTTGTGCACAGTGTTTACTCTTTTTCCTTTGAGTACTACACTGAAATCCCTTAGAACTGGAATTGTTCCTGAATGATCTGTTTGTTTCCTTCAAAGCTTTTCCATGTGAAAATGACTTATAGGTGTTGTGTTCTTGGGTTCCTATTATTGGCAAAAGTGGCTTTTTTTTTTTTTTTTTTACAGATGTGCTTTCTTACAAATACAAACATGTAGTGATTGTGTTCTGTCTGTGTGCCTTTTCTCTTTACCTGAATGGTAGATGTTTTAGGGAAATCAGTATCTCTGTTAGTTAAAAACTGGGATATATATTGACCCAAATCAGTTTCAATCATACATCAAAGGGGTCTTGATTTTTGTCAAGTACTTCATCTTGATTTTTTTTTTAATATTCCTGTCCTTTTTACTCTTTCAGAAAATGAGTTAATTATCTAAGCCTGCACAAAACCTAGTGGTGTACATGTATTTATACAGCGTTATGAACTAGTAGTTCTCTGCTTGTTTACTCCGTGATAATATTTTCCTGTGACTTAGGCCAATCTGGACATGATTAAAATTAAAAACCAACAATTGGAAATCCTTTTACTTACAGAAGGGGGAGAGGAGTGAAGATATGGTTCCAGCTGAGAAGCTGAGCTCCAGCCAAAAACAGAAAGGAAAGGTGCTGCCTGTCAGGTGATCGCCAGTATTTTCAAGTGTGATGGGCAGGGGGGCTTCTTCCATCGCCTGCTTTGTTGTCTGCAGCAGGGGTGGCTTTAAGGTGTTGGGAGTGGAAATCTTCCTGCCAGAAAGAGACTGCAGGTCTCTTTATTCATATTTTGTAGATTGGAAAACTTGTTTTTCTTCCAGGTTTTCTTTTCAGAGTCACTCTCAGCTCTTAAAGAACTTGTTATTGGATTTAACAAGTCACATTCAGGTGAAGAAAATATTCTCTGTGCACCTGCTGAAGAGGCTGCTGTTGTGAAGGAATTCAGTAAAGCTGTCCTAGGTGTCTAGCCAGCAGCTTCCTTGAGTTCAGGGGTTTCTTAGTGTCTTTCAAATATGTAGTAATCATTGCTCTAATTTTGGCAAACTTTAGTCTGCTGTAATGAAACTAATTGTTAAGGGCTTTAGCTGTAATGAAACAATTAGGCATTTATATTTAAATTATATCAAAATCCAGTTTTTTAAAAAATAGACATCTTCTTGGATTAAAAAGTGAAAGCTAGCATGCTTTAGTTTTCAGAAAAGTTCTTTCTATTAGAAAAGGTATGCCTCATTTGAGGGGCAGGAATTATGGCAGTGAACAGTTGGTTTTACCCTCTGTACAGGGCAGTTAATCTACCCAAACTTTTCCTTTTTTTTTTTTTTTTTTCCTGGTGTCTGCTCCTTGCATTGTAACAAAGGATGTAGGATGTCCTACAGCCAGCGGTCTGCAGGAATTCAGGCAAATCAATTATTGAAGCAGATTCATCTTTGAAGCTGGATCCTCAAAACAAAGCAGTTGAGAATTTCTTTACAGACACTAAGCATTTCACTTCCAGCTGTTTTTTCTTGGAAACAGTAGATTTCTACACCTTCCCTCAAAAGCAAACAAAACAATATAGAAAATGTCACTAAGAGCTCTTAAGCATAGCATAAGCTTATCGGTAATTGAAGGTAATGTTCTTAAAGGTGGGTATCTGGTACTCATTGATAGTTTTGTTAACAGTGTATTTTGTTTCCTTTTGCTGTATACTTGGAAACAATTAGAGGACTTTGTCCACCTGCTCAGTGTTGTAGGAGGAAGGCTGTAGGTCCAGAGGGTTGGGTGACATTTAACTTTTTCTTTTTTGAAGACATTATAATTAAATAGTTGCAACAATTGTAGGTGTTTAAAGGTAAATGTTTCACTATAAGTGTTCACATCTTTAGAGAAGTATACATAGCTTCCTTTTTTAAAGGCTTACATTAGAGGAAATATTTCCTTAAAGTATTTTTTAAGTCATTGCCTACACTATTGAAGTTAAATTACTAAGAAATCTGGGGATGTACAACACCCAAAGCTCAAAGGTCGGTTTAACAGAGGTATGGAATCTTCAGAAATAGTAGCAGGGCTATTAAAATGTTGAGAACTTCATTGCACTGAGGAAAAAGCTCTTGATTTCCAGATTAGTTAACCAAATGGCCTGAAAATTATAGTAGTTTTCTTAATCTTGCATTTTTGATAAAAATCAGAGCAACTTGCTGTGGGAAGACTTGTGGAATGTCCTAGAAAATGTTACCAGTGCTAAAAATCATTCTAAAGAAAAGCTTGCAAAAGTAATTTCAAGTTTGACTCTGTCCTTAAACTAGAATTTTAAGGCTTGGAAAGGTATACATTTCATGTTAGTAACTCATCATTTAGTGTAGAAAGAAAGTACTTCTGAAAAACTTTCCTGTTTTCTGAAAGGAATACTATATCTATTAAGCAAAATTAGACCCTCCTGCTCTTGAATGTATTGTCTTTCTCTTAATAAGATTGGTATAACAGGGCAAGGGAATATTGATGTACGGACAAAAACGTTGTGTAAGCACCAATCCTGTAGAGACGACTTGTGACAGGAGAAAAATAACCTGTTTCCTGCAGTGGGATTTCTTGCTTTGCATGATAGAGAAGCTTCTCCAAGATTTTATTTGTGAGATTGATCATGGTCATTCTTCAAACCATCTAACAGCCTTTAATCTTGAAATTGTAAAGGGGAATTTGAGGACTTTGTCTTTCTAGTATTTGCTTTTGTAAGACTTTTTTTATCTTACTAGAACTGAAATAGCAGAATGTATGTCATTTGGGTGGATCATAAATACTTGTAAATTATATCTAGATGGTTCTTTCTTTAAGAAGAGATAGAGCCCTGTATTCTCTGGAAACACTAGCTTTGCAGACTGATTTTTCTGTTGCAAGTTGATAATAGAACCATGAACTACTTAAGTAGGTGCCACTATGATGCAAGGAGTATGATTTCAGTCAAAACTGAAACATGTTTTGCATGCACAAACAGAGTACAGTAGGATATGGGCAGGTAGGTATTCATAGAGTAACTAACTTTTAGGTGCAAACCTTATGTTATAACAAGTTGAGAATATCATGTGGTGGACTTCTGTAAAATGATCGAGCCTTGGATGAACAGTCTGTTCCTTTTCTTGCCGTTACTGTTATTTTTCTAGCCTTGCTTGGGAATGAATGTCCTGCTGTGGTAGTTACTGTTGCCTGATCTATTTCCATTATTTTTGTTCTCAGTTGATATAGATAAGGTGAGGCAACACAGACAGCTAGTAGCTGATAAATTTATTTAATCTAGAATTATAGATAGCAAGCTCTTAATTAGGCAGAGCACTGGACAGGATCCTAATGAATTGATAAAGGTAATATTTAAAAAGTGACTTAAGTACTCAAATCATAACTCGTCTGATTTAATTGTATCCTGTAATTCAAGAATGCAGCTGATGTCTTATAGTGTATGAATAATCAAAGCAGTAAAAACTTCTTTGTGTGAAATATACTGAGTCTTTTCTTTGAACAATTGTCAAATTCCTGTCTCATGTTGAAGTCATGTCTTGAAGGAAGTTACTGATGGTATTTTGTAACACACAGCATTGATCTTGTAGTTTCATGATAAGGCTCAGTTGTCCATGTGAAAAGGAAAGCAAACTTGCAGAATGAAGTGAAATAGGCTTCTACCATTTTACATTTTCTTGTATCAAGAAAAGATTTCTTTTGTCTTTGTCCCTTAAGGTTTGTAACAAGCTGTGTTTTTTTTTCACTGTAATGGGATGAGAAATTGAGTGACGTGGCATTATTCAGATTCCCACACCTTTTCTCGTTTTACTTTGTCCCAGAGGTCCATTTTCAACTTGGAAATGCTTCATACTGCATTGAGGATAAAGTGAAGGTACTGTTTTCAGTTGCACAGATGTTGAAAGACTGCAGTTGTAGAAAAAAATTGATGTGGGATGGAGGCTATCATTGGAAATACTAAAGCATCAGAAGCTTAGTTGACTTATGTGTTTTTTGTCTTGTGTGTGTGTGTAAATTCAGGGAATTTGGGGAAGAGCTCTTTCTTACTAGCGTGTGCATGTAATCTGAGCATCAGAATTACTAAGAGCAGTGAGTAATCAGCGTGAACTGCTCTGGAGATTCATCCACACTTCTTTTCTTCATGTATTGTACCACTAAGCATCATCACTTTGATTCTTAAATATATGTGTAGTACGTTGGATTGTGGGTTTTTTTGCCACAGTTAAAGCACATATGCTTTTGCTCATATCTTTATGTAGCCTGTATGGAGCCTCCAAACAGGAATTTGGCAGCTCCTGGCTGCTGAAGTGGGACAACCTGCTTTAAGGTCAGGTAATCAGTTTGAAAACAATCGGTTCTTTCTTTCTTTCTTTTTTTTTTTGTTTTGGCAGGCATCTGAAATGGTAAGATACCGATGTAGCAATTTACTTAAATCTGCGCAGTGAAACTTGCAATTTGATCCTCATAACTCTGACTGAAGCATATCAGAAATTTTTACATGATGATCCAAGTTGTTTTCTTGTACTAGTTCTGATTAGATAACTATTGTATTAGTGGTTGTCCATAAAGGCCATATACTAATGTATTGTTACAGCTATAGTGGGTTGTATAGTGTTGAAACTTAGTCCTTTAAGGGTGTTAAAGAATTTCTCGAGTCGGTGGGTAACACTAGGCTTGCTTTTATTCGTAACAACTCAGAGTTGGGCCACCACCTCAGTGTGTGACAACTAATAAGACTCAGCTTACAGGTTATATAGTTTTCACTAACAATTATGTCATTTCCAAAGTCCACCGTAAGCTTCCACCGTGTTCCCAATTCTTCAATCAGCAGAAAANACCCATGTCTATACCAGTCAAAGGTATTAAGATCAGTACTCAATCTCCAAATCCTATCATAGTTACTTATTTATACTGATTCATGTGGCTGGTGATTAACTCAACCATGGATGAGGCTGTTCAAGGGATGAAGTGAGCAATACTCACGTGGTCCAAGAGATTGTTATGCTCTTGTACACACCTGGTATAACAATATTGAATACATTCATTTATCTATTCCTAGCTTATTTTAATATTGTCTCTATAGATTGGCTTATTTCTTAACAAAGGGAAAACTTTCTTGGAGAGCTCTATTCGTTAATTTTTGGGGGAGTCAGGGTTATTTGTATAAACGAAGTCTACATGTGTATTCTGAGATGGGGGGAAAAATAATTGTCACCTACTGCTTAAGGTACTTACCTGAGCTGTTATGGGTGATAGTTCCTATTCTTAATTCAGATTATATATGTACACTTCAGTAATTCCAACTATTATACAGAAGCTGTGAAACTTGCTCCAGCATAGCAGATAACCTGTGACTGGTTGTCACCTAGTAAAGGTTCAGATCTGAAGACTGCCTTGAACCCTGAAACCAAGCCCCACATGCTCAAAAGAACCACAATATTTTTCCTGGTGAAAGTTCTCTAGTATGTTCCCATGAAAACTTAGTCAGAATTTTCCTTACAAAACCCTTCCGCTTTATCAGAAAACTCCTAATTAGCTCAAGAGTAGAGCTGTTTCTATGCCAAGTAATAATCCCAGTAGTATTAGAGAGAGACCGTGGTAAATGGTACTTGTTCACAGAAGCAGGAGGTCATTTTTACCACTTTAAAAATATCTGAATTTCTCTGAATAGAAAAACCTGCTAAACAAAATAATTATATCAAGGCTGGAAGCTGTAGACAACTTGAGTTAAGACAAGCCCCTCTTCCTATGCAGTTATCTCTGCCAATAAATGTAACTGCTCGGTATTGTTACTTTATACAGCTTCTATTAAATATAGGAAGAGGCTGGACAACCCTTACAACCAAATTTTCTAACCCTTTTGGTTTTTTTAGAAGTAAACACTACTAAAAGTTCTGAGTCAGACTCTAAAAAAGACCACGTTACAAATGCTCTTGAATATTTGATATGTCAATGAGAGTAAAAGGTCTAGAAAGTAAGGAGAGAACAATTTTTCTAACATGCATTCTTGTATTGGAAGAGGTGATGGCTGTGACTCTTTTCCTCACTTTAACCAATTTATTTTCTGTATTCATAGCAGCAAAGAATACCTTGGATCTTAGGTGATGCTGATAAGATCCAGATATGTGGCCTGAATATGTCTTAAATTGTTACCTTTCATTTTTACAAAGGCACTCCTAAATTGTCATTTTTAATGGTCTGTGAGCTGTTAGCAAGTTAGCTGTTATGTCTTGAAGATGCTTACCTGGTAAATGTACTGTTTCAGTGCTCTAGCAGTACATCAGACGCTACATAATGTAGAACCCAAGCATGGTCTTAATAATAAAATGGCTAGTTTAAATGCCATATATAATTTCGGAAACAACTAAGATGCATTAAAAATAACTGCATGTTTGACATGTCCCTCGAGTGCAAATTTCGCTATGTTAAAAAGTATCCTACCATTTGTATTTTATAAAACAGCTTGTCTCTAATTTGAGCTGCCTTTATCAGATTTTTGGCAAAACATTTCTATGAACACAATTGTAATAAATGTACTCAGTGAGCTGTTCTCAAGTGCTCTGACTTGGGACTATACCAATGCTCCTTCACTGAGTTTGTCTTTGGATAGTATGTCAAAGGGAAAACGTGTTTCTAGACTTCTATATTCTTTACTGTAGAATAAAACTACTTTTCATACTTTTCAGGGTTAAAAATAAATGTGTATTGCCAGCCTATATGGCTCTCAAGTTACACTTGAAAAGTAGAAATTGGAAATATTTTTTTCCTTTTACATTACATCAATTCAGTAGTTATGTTAAAATGAAAAGTAACAGTGGAACATTAAAAGCTTAAATCTAATGTTGGAATATTCTCTAAAATTTGATCTATGCTCACAGACTAGCGCACTGGATTATCTCTCAGTTGACAGAGTAATCAGTATATTACTTCGGCTCAGTTATTAATGTTACTTTTCCAATGCCTACATGTGAAGAAACAGTGCTGATGTCACACCCTTACTTCTGTTCTTTAAGAAACTAAATGCACACGTGCCTAGCTTCCACCATTCCTCTGAGTTTAATGATTTGATCATAATCTTGATCAAATTGCTTAACTTCTTAGTGAATGTAATTATCAAATAGACTTCCTTTGCCATGGGAATACATTGTTCAGGGTAGTTTCAGACTATAGATTTCCTTCTTTGTTCCTTTCTGCAAAAACAACAATCTCAAGTCTTCTGAGAAGTCCGTTAGCTTCTGTGCGTCAACCATGTGTTGCTTGTTTTCCTTCACAGCTACAGCAAAGTCACAGTTAAGAGAATGCAGCCGCAGGAATTGCTGGCTTTCAGCTAGCCCCTTTACAATGTGTATTTCTTTCCGTATTAACCCTTCAGTGCTGCATGTTCACATTTCTCAACCAAAGTGCAAATGCGTTCTGGTGTTAGCATGTGAGCCTTGTGGAAATCCATGCTACTGACAGCAGAGGGTTAATATCCAGAACTGTTTTTGTATGCAAGTAGTTTTGCAGGGAATTCTTAAGTTTGAAATGCTCTTCATAAAATCATAACTTTCCATCAAACACATTCTAGGAAAATCTCAATTATGGAACAAAAGTAATAATTCTAGCTAATGTATACAAAAAACTTAACAACATGTATATTAAACAGGATAAATATTTATATAACCGTGAAAAGCAAAAGCCTATAATATGGGATTATGTGGTATTTTTTACATGAAACAAGTCATTAAATTTACCACACTGTCACAGTGAGGGAGAAAATAAATAGCTGGTTTGTACTTATAGGCTTGCTTTCATGAATAGAACTACTGTAATGAGTTTCAAAAATGTTAGATAAAAGAAATTTCTGGCACACATGTTCTTTAATTGAAATTGAAAAAGTGTTGTGCTCTTTTAAATTGGATGTCTAGACAGGGGAGATGCATTTCCTTTTGCTGAAGATAGATGAATATTCTCTAAAGCTAGATTAGAGACTTTACAGTCAGATGAGATGCAAATCAGCTGTTTCAGAAAAGTTAACAGGAGTTTTTGTGCTGCTTAATTACTTGTGTATAGAGCCCTTTCCTGAGCACTAGTAAACAAGTTTCTTGCTTTGCCTGGAAGCGGTATTGACAATGCCTGCCTGTGTTTTGCTGATGGGAAGTGTTGATATGTTTGCAAGAAGCCAGTTAACCATCACCAAAAAATAAGATTAGGTTTATGTATGTGGATGAGTATACTTTGATTGAATCCTGGTATGGTATTCAAAATCTGTCTTCCAAAGAGTTTTAATTTAGGGCTGTCAACCAGCATTTCAGGGTTTACTTCTGTATTGTTATTGAATATTCCTTGCTCCTTTTGACAGATGTCATTCCATGCAATTCATACAATTACTTCAATAGTTAACTGAAGAATAGGAGTGCTTTGAAAATAGTGAGCGATACTGCTGTTAGAACATTAGACTATTCTTCTATGTACGCCTTCCTTCAGTAGTAATTGATTTATTTTTTGGAGTGGGGAGCAAGACCAGTACAGAATGCCATGCTGATATACGATGCAGTGTTTACTTAACATTCATTGCTGCTTTTGAAGCATTCATGACATGGTTATTTAGACTTACTGCTAAATATCAGCGTAAAGTTTTTAAAGCTTTCTGTTCATGTAAAAGTAAGCTTCAGGTTTAACTTAGCTAACTTCAGGTTTTAATGTTTAATTACTGTAATGTCATTGCAACTTTGCAAATCTTGAATATTTAGCACCGTCTCTAAATGTGTTCACTGCTTACAGCATACGTGATCCTGCTTGTTCAAATCTTGGGCTGTGGGCAATGAGGCTATTTAATTATTAAATTTGAAATGACTGCATTAGAATCAACAGTAGGATTTACCCAGAATCAATATGAGCGTATATGATGATTTATGGAAATGCAGCAGACAGCAACCAAGTTAAATATTAATTGTTATTGTTGTGATTTATTCTTTCTTTGCATCTAACTTACACAGTACATCACTACTCAAATTCTTTTGCTTTATTACTTTGTCTATCATGTTATGTAAATCAGAGAAGCCAAGAAAAGGTGAGACACCCCCCCCCTTCCCCAACTAGCTTGCATTTTGCCAAGTTTCCTCAGGGCAAATTGTCCAAGCCAGGTTATGGCAGATATGTAAAAAGTCTGTGACTTCCACACCCATACCCCAGAACCTGTGAGAGAAGGTAAGGTGCAAAGCTGCTCTTAAGGAAACCTTTTTTTTTTTTTTTTTTAAGTTTAATTGTGTGGATATTGCAATGCATACTTGGCATATAAACTGAGAGGAAATAGTGCATCTGTTAGGGAATGCATGAACGGCAATGCTTGTGGCATTTATCATTAAAACCACATTCATACAAGATATTGAAGATAATTAGCATGGTACAGGTTGAAAATATAGGAGCCTGCATTTTCTAGCCTTAGGAAAAGCGATTCTTTGATATTGCAGTTAAAGCCTTAATCCACAAAAATGTTAGAGCTGGTTTCCTCGTATTGAAACACAGCATAACATTTTAAACTAGCTTGGTGGATTTGTTCCCTAGTGGTTTTCATCCTGAATTTAGACAGCTGTATCAGTTGAGGGGGAATGATAAACTTTTTCCAACCTGGTTAACTTAAGTGAGGTTACAATGAACATAGAGACACTTTGAAGAATTCCACTGCTGTAAATAGAGTTTGTAAAAGGCTTTTCAAGTCACGGTGGCAGAAGCTGGATGAAATTGAGACTGAGAGGTGTCAGGGACTCTTCAAGCCCACCTTCTTTTCTTTTTATCTATTGCTTATGTCGAAACTTTCAAACAATCACATGAGAGAAGACTTTTTTTTTTTTTTTTAAAGATTGAGCTGGTTATTCTGTTCACTTCAGTTGTGTGCTTTAAGCAAATGTGCACTGCAGCTTTCAGCTGGTGCCACTGTGAAAGTCAGGAAAGCTGAAACTTTAAAGGTTCTGGGAAGATTTCTGGTAAGGGAGGGGAGGAAGATGGTTGTAGAAAATGGATGGAAGCCTGTGTCAGTGTCTGTACTCATCCTGGATTTTTTTTCCTACTTCACATTTTGGGAATGGAAGGTGATATGTAGCTATCTGTCTTCATCCTTTCTCAAGGTGATGCGGGAACTAGAGTCAGGATTGTGATTTGTGATTTCATGACTTAACTAAAGGATAGCATGGAAAACAATTAAGGCAGTAAATCTTTGTTGATGTTCCGTCAGCTATAATATAGGTGTTCCAGGGAAGGATCTGATGTGCCTTATCCTAATGATGCTACTTACTAGTACTTTAAATTTCTGTGAAAAGGCTATAAAACCAGGTAAGTTGTTGTAAATCTTCATTACTCCAAAATTTTTGTGGCTGATGAAAAGCATATGGCTTGCTGGTAATGTGTGGAAATTGTCTATATCATTTCTCTAGAAGTTGTGTGTGTTGTGTCCTTCCAGGATCTTTTCTGGCAGCTCTGAGCTTTCCTGTGTTTTGAGGCTTGGAACTCATTTTAAAATGTCCAGGATGTAGTTAGCATGATAGTATTTCCATATTCCTCAAGTTATATATTTTATATATATATATACACAC
>VXAA01007270.1:252271-286307 GCA_013399115.1 Anseranas semipalmata
TTTTAAACTCTTAAAGCTACTGGCTGTTCATGATGTTGGAGGGGACAGCAACAGAAACTAATTATACCCAAAAGGGTCTGTTGAGGTAATGGTTAGTGTCCATTTTGTATAGAAACCAGCTTTGTCTTTTGGTACTGTCTTAGGATTTAGAAGTGGAAACTCAGTCACTGGAATAATAGGTTGTGTGATGCTTCACCTGCAGTAACCAATACTTTGCCTGCCCTAGCAATAAGCTTGTTAATTGCCCAACATGTGCAGAGTTTGGAGAGTTTGTATGTATGTGTTCCATGGATTCACTAATGGCCAGTAGTTCTCTGTAGTAGCAATGCTGCATTTATTATTTGCTGTTGTCTTTGCTTTTTGTTAAATTCTGTTAAGCTAACCTTGGATCACAGGATTTAATTTCAAAGGTACTGTGTAAGTGTATAAAAACTCTTGCATGTGAAAATATCTTGGTCTTCAGAAAGTGCAAGAATGCCTCTTCAACTTAATTCTATTAATCTCACTGAATATTTTCCCAGGTGATACAGACCACAGTTGTCTCATCCATAAGGAGTTCTATATGTACAGCTGAAGTTTGGCTTTTAGGAACTTGCATGGCCAATTACTTTGTAAGGATCTATCGGCTGGAATTACTAAGTGTTAAAACAATGACTGACACTAGCAGTTGGATGGTCTTATGTAGTTTAACTTCAAAAATTTGTTTTCTAAGGGAGTATTGCTTCATGAGCTTGCTGCATTTGAGCTTTCTGTATACTTTCTGTGGGTTTTGTTGTCTGAATTCGAACAGACCCGGCAAATCTCAGCACTGTTGTACTAGTGTGTAGCATTGTAATGCAATAAATAGCCACAAGGTGGCTCACCAATATAGTGCCTTGAGCATTTCTTTAATGTTTTTCGTTCACTACACACCACAGTATTTCACTACAGCTCAGCACCAAAGTAAAAACACTTGTTCTGCATAGTGCTGCAACCTGCTATCAAGCTTCAAGGAATTCACAGTTCAGTGCATCACTATGCATCGTGTTGCACCAGTGCAGAGACAGCAAGGTGTTCCTGTGCATAATTTTATAGTGTGGTATTACAGCAGATTTGTATTTTAGTCAGACTTTTTGGAATTGGTGAGTAGGGTTTGGCTTACTGTTTGCAGGGAGAGAGAAAATGGAAGTACTAGTATTTTTATGATGCTGAAATGTGAGCTCTTTCCAAAGAAGCTTAAAAATGACCGTACAGCTGCAGAAAAACACGATATTTGGGTTCCTAATTTTCTCAATATGTCTGGGACCAGAAACTTACTGTAAAAGTGTCATCTGGTTTTGAAATAAAAATAGGAAGTTCTCAGAGAACAAGTTCTCCATGCCTGTACCACTTCCAGTTTGACTTGCTATATATTTTCTCATTCTAGCTTGGATACCAACAAGAATTGTAAAACAGAAATTGGAGTGCCTGAGCTGGAATATGCAGGAAGCTAATGCTGCTAGCATGGAGGTGGGGGGGTGCTGGGAGGGAGGGAGGTTTGCCACTGAGGTAGGGAAGAGGATGCTGAAGATTCAGGCAAAACTGAATGTTTTCATATTAAGGTGCAGATTTTAGCGTGAAACAAAGCCTTACACTGGGAAGTCCTGGGTTCCCTTATGTCTGTTGTTTGTCTAAGATGTGATCGCCTCCTGTCAGCGCATGAGTAAGTATGACAATCTGACTGTCACCAACTGCTGATCTTCTTGGGACTAGAAATACAGGCCAGAACAAGTCTGGCTGAAAGAGACTGATATTATACAATTGCCCACTATATCTGGAACTATTCTGAATTCTAGTTGGCTTTTTGGTCTTCACAGCGGGTAAAAAATGAAACCACTATTTTCCTGTAGTGCTGGTTAATGGCCAGTGTAATCAAGTGATTATATCTTGTATTGACTACCATATTAGGTAAAAAAAAAAAAAAATTAGGCTAAAAACCATGCGATTAAAATCGAGAAGAAAAAAGGAACAGCAAAGGGGTCTTGAATACTGAAAGTATTGTGCTGTTATTCTAACATGCACTGATGATGAACATGTTTCACTAATATCATGCTGACATGGCATGCTAGAAGTAGACTCAGAAACAAGTGCTCACTAATCTGTTCTAATTTCTGGTACTAAATGCACAAGTAGCGTACATCTGGAGTTCAGCCAGCAGTGGTAAGGAATATTTTTAAATGGAACTCTTCCTGATGTAGACAAAACTTAAGTAATATAATGTTCACTTAGTACTTTTAGTTTAATTTTGCACCTGGAAATAAATAAACTTTTCAGAGTTTAAAAACTTAAAATTACAGGGAGGACTGCACAGAAGAAGGCAGAACTTGCATAGCCCTGTACCAGATTGTCAGCAGGTTGTTGAAGTACATGCAGCTTGGAAATGCGGAATGATTCTCAACAGCAGTTCCTAGCAGGGCATGTTACAATAGTGTTTCCTCATGTCATTAAGGTTTTGTCCAGCACAATGTCAGCATTTAAAGAATGATTGTGGTGCCTCAGCCTATTGCAGACTATAAAAATTACTCTGGCACCTGTGATGTTTGAATGGCCAAGAAACAGTGGTGGGCCTTGTAGGAATTTGAAGCTGGGAACAGCTATCTAGAACTGGAGCACTTGAGGTGGAAACTGTTCAAACATACATGCTCATCTGATCTTCATAAAGGACCAGTTAACAGTGATCTAAAGTAGCAGGTCTATGTAGGAGGTAGATTCAGGATGCTTGGTTCTACCTTTTCAGGCATAGGTAAAACCTCAGAAAGGGAAATCTGGTGAACACCAAACTGTATTGTAGCCTCTTTGCTCATAGGCTTGTTCTGAGAACAAATTTCACTTCTGAACTAGCATTTTTTTCCTTTCACAGCCCTGTGCTCTTGAATCTCTTCTGCATAGCATACTCACTAAAGGATCTTTGCTGGAAGCAGGACCATGTTAAAGGAAAGGGGGGAAATGCTGTGTCTAGACTAAACCAGAGCTCTTCTCCTTCTGACGTGGCTAGTGCTACCCAACCCAAGTTTGTAATGGGAGGGACTGGTGAGATGGTTGAAGGCTCAGGCTATTTTAGATGCTTGCTCAGAATGCAGGCAAGGCCAGACAAGTCTTGTTCTTGCCCCTGTGTAATCACGTTTGTCCCACAAATGAGTGGGTCTTGTGTGTAACTTGCCCAGGCAAGAGCAAAATATAGACTGTAATGGAGGTAAAGGGAAGTGGTCTCTCAACGTAAGTTTACAAAGTTGGCAAGAAGTTTCAGCTGAAAAATGGTTTTATATTTGAATCTGATATGGTAGAAAGTGTTTCCTTCCCCACCCCTCCAATATGAACTCTCTTTAGCTGAATGTTGCTTGGCAATACTAACAGTTAAACATCCAACAAAGCCGCAAAATGCTATTTCTTCCTATTAGAATACAAACAGCAAGTTCTAATATGGCTTTATTCCACGTAATTTAAAGTCATCCTTCTCTTTTTCCCTCCCTTCCATTTTTTTTCTTGGCTAGTAGCCACTGTGGTCTCTGTACCGTCCTTGAACAGACTCATGCTAGTCAAACTACTTGAAATTCATCACAGGGTTGGATGAAAATGTTAATGATGTTACAGTATCACATTAACTCGTAGTCCTTAATCATTACTTGGGGATTTTTGATTTGGAACAGATTTGGGCCTTTGATAGCAATAAGGAGACTTCTATTTGTTTTCAAGTGTACCAGTTTTTCTAAGGAAAAAGTGGCAGAATTAAAACCTAAACTTGGAACAACAAATAGAATTTCAAGTTCCCTAACTTTTAAGCATGCAAGAATATTCTGATGTAGGCCACTGGTATCTCCAGGTAAAGGGCAGCAGTGTTGTAGTGGTGTCTTACTGTGAGGCCCCCCCCTCAGCCCCTTACTGGGTAATACGCAAACATCTCCTGTGTTGCAGATACCATGTCTCAGAATTGCAGTTAGATACAGCCTCTTCCTAAGCTGTAATTGGGGTAAATAGAAAATAATAGTCCAGTTGAAAATTTTGTGCCCTTGTGCAGAAAAGCCCTGGGTCAGTGAGTACAGAGCATCCATCTCCTTGGCCTTCTGTAAACATTTACACCTCACTCGTGCTTTTTTAATAGCAAGTGAAAACATGCTTTTATTCTCACAATTGAGCAAGGCATACATTTATTATTAGTAGCACTATCAGGCTTTTTTGCAATGAGGTGTGTGTGTGTGTGCAAATGTTTAGGGATATACATGTATATACTACTTAGCTGTTCTTCTCAACACAAAAAGTTAACTTTGTGAGGGCAAGAATGGCAGTGGTGTTTATAAGGAGTGCCTAGTTTGTGCACTGGCTCCTAGAACTAGAAAGGAAATGCCTGAAGTCTTCTGGCAAAGCTATTTTTAAATGACTTCAGCTTTTCTTGTAACCACAGCCTTATACTGTGTTTGGTATTATAATAGAAAAACTACCTTTTCCCTTGTCAATTTTTAAGAGAAAATAAATTGCATCTCATGCACAGGCAACTGCTTAATCATGCTTTCCTGCCTTGTTATGGATACGTGAAATCCTTCATCACCACTGAAGTAATTTCTTACCTTTGAGTGTGGGTGTCCTGTGCCATATTTTGTCTTAGATTGAAGACCAAGAATGATGGTAGGAATGGTTGGAAACTACTTTCTTCCAAAACTGACGTTGTCCCATTTGGGTTTTAGTTTACTCTGGTTATGTTAGATTTACTTTGCTTTTTGAAGCCCCTAAACAATTCTGATGGGATCAAAACTAATACAAGTATGGCAAATACACATTGTTGCACATAAATGTGTAGGAAGGAATATTTTTCCAGCCTCTTACTGCCCGCTAAAGGAGAAGAATTCTTTTGGCAAAAAGAGAAAGGAAAAGCTTTCATTGAAAAGAACCAATATTAAAATCATGAGACTTGAAAGGAAGCTGTAGGAAAAGCTGGAATCAGGGAGGAAATGAGGTTTCCCCCTTCCCCTCCCACAAAGAAATGATTGCTATTCAGTAATGAAGGTCTTTCTCATTTTGGATAAGCAGGTTGGCCATAGTACTCTGATAGGGGATACTATCAGAATAAAATTCCCCTCTCGTGACTGAAGTGTTGCTATTGTTCTCTACAATATCAACTTGTATTGTTACCGAGATATGCCCATTGCCAAGTAAGAGATGTCTGTAGCTATTGTGTCTTCCTGAGAGGTGGGGTGAAGAGAAGAAGCTAAAAGACAAGTTCGGGTGCATCACCTGGAGTACAAAGTCTCCTTAAAAACTAGCTTGTTTCCATCTTCCCTGAAGAGTATCTATTGCTGGGTAAATATTTGATATATGTGCTGATATAGCAAAGACTTATCTTGTGGTATCTTTTTCTGGCTAGGAGAGTAGTCCTGTGAAATAGTGCTCTTCTATTTGTGTGCATTAAAAAAAAAAAAATGCAGAGAAGTGTTTGGCATGTGGTTCTGTCTGGTCTCTGAAGATTAAATTAAGCATACTTTCTTGTTTCAGAATGACACTATACATATGAAGCAGTTAACCTTGCAAGCAAAAATGTTTTGCTTTACTATTCCTGGTTGCAAGGAGAATTGGCTATTTAAAGCTATTCAAAACATGTAAAATATATGTTGAGTATAAATTTCTCGGCCAAGAGCTTGAAGTAACCAGACTTCAGTTTTGACTATTTGTTTTTTCTATTTTTTAATTAAATGTTTAACTTTTATCCATTGGAATCTTATGGAAGAATCATACCCTCTAGATGCCAATTTCAATAAGCTTTGAATCAGGCTGTGGACATCAGCTCGGGCCTTGACAAGTCTGACGTGACACTCTGCTCACAGGCACCATGGATCTTGGAGAGAGTCTTTTGTTTTTTTCCATGTGGACTTATGGTTAGGATGGCTTTTCTTGTGTGCTTGAGACCATTAAACAGTATCAGGTGTAAGCTTTGTTTCCTCCCAAAATGTTTCATTACAATGAACCCTCATTTATCTTAAAGAGGTGACATCAAAATGTACTTAGAGAACCGGTCGTGATCCCTGTTAATTCTCAAATCTATCAAAAGGCTGGTTAATGTAACAAAATATGATGGGTGTAGTTTATACTGGAAACTAAATCTGTCTTCTTTATTAAACTTGGATTAAGTTATTCTTTTGGCCTTGCTTCTTGAATGATGGAGGAAGAGAAGGATGACGTTTAATACACTTAAGACACTGTGTAATTACCTACTTGAAAAAGCACATCTTAATAAAGCTAGATAAAGTAAGATGAAAAGGTCAAGTTGATAAAATGTATTTGCATCATTAACAAAGTGATGCCTGCAAACTACTCTTAACAATGTTTTCAGTGAAAAATTGCCTTTTTCTTAAACCCATATTGTTATCAATCTCAAACTTATTCATCTCAAATCAGGTCAGTTAACAAATGAATAATGGTGCTAAGTGATGGCTGTTGCTTACGTTTCTTTCCTGTAGCATTTCATCTGAGCAGGATAACAATTTATCGTTACATCTGTGAGTCAGAAATGTACTGTTCTGTCTTTTGTGGACCACTCTGCTTATCCAGGAGAATGATTCTAGTAAAAGTAGTAGAGGAATACAGATGTATACCACCAGTAAAAATAGTTGGGTTGAACTGTAAGAATATTTCCTGAGTGGTATTACTTTGCCTGGCATCTGTGGTTGTCAAGAAGTAGCACATGCCATTAGTACTTCATATGTTCCTAGGCATTCTCTGAGGTGTGTACCAGTGGATGGGAGAACTTACAGAAGGTCTGTCCTTCCACATGGCTGGAAAAGAGTTGGGGGAGTTGGCTGCCACCATCTCTGTATGAGAGCAGACAGCGGGTCTTGCCTCGGGTGCCTTTGCATGGTTCAACACAGCGTTGGAAGCTACAGTTGCTGCTGCTGCAGCACAAAACAATTCCTGGGCTGCAATAGTAGTCCCTGAGGAAGCCAGCTGAAGAATACCTAGCCTCTGAGCAGAGGGATCTGTCAAGTGGGTGTTTGCAGGGAGGGCTCAGTTTTCTCCTTTGCAACCGTAAGGAAAACAGCGATGGCAACTGCAACAGCAGTGGAGGAGATGGGAATTTTTCAAGCACGCCTTCATTGGAGAAGTGTTTCCTTCTAATGTGAATTAGTCTGCCATAGTGGCTTTGCATTTAAATGTAATCCTTTCCATCTAGTGCACTATGAAAGTTGAACTCTAGTGTGTTTGACTTCTTGGCTTATTTTGAGGAATCCCTAGTCTCCTTTGAAGGAACTAAACCTGGGCTTTTAGGAAGCTTTTAGCTTCTGCCCAGCTGTTGCCAGCTTTTTGTAACCTTCTGCTTCACTTGTTCATCTTAACTTTCTAAACATTGGGCCTGTAATTGCCTTGCTCTTTCTGCACCCTTAAAGCACAGAGGATCAGAGCACTCCTGGTGTTTTTGTTTGGCATCAGAGAAGACGTGGAAGAAGGAAGCTGAACTTAGTGTATGATGCGTGGGGGAAAAAACTTTATACTTCTTTCTCTGTCCTGTTGGATTGCTCTTGCATGCTCTATCTGCATATATATACAATCTCAGTTTATATTTCAGTATCTTCTTTGAAATCTTTGAGGATAGATTAATACACTTTGTTTAGGACACCAAAACTCTCCAGTTTGTACAGTAATACTTGATTTTTCTGTACTGTGTTCTTGCCCCTCTTCTTTGATCTTATTCCTTCTTTAGGGGGGAGAGTAGGTTTTCTTTACCTTGGAAGTTACCAAACACATATCATTATGCCACCCTCTATCATGGTGAGTAATAAGCATAGAATAATTTATTGTTTATTCTTTCTGGGAATTGAGTCCTTTGAGCGGTGTTTGTTAATACATTTTTAAGATGTTTTAAGCTGTTATTCACTAAGTGAATTCAACATTTATTTACAGCATAGGCAAAAAAAGTGTGCTGTTGTTTCTGCAAAGTAACCCATAAAAGCACCATAGTCGATAAGGCACGCTGTGTCCGAACATCATGTAAAACAAGCATGTTCTGGTTGCTCATTTGGAACAGGAGAAACTTGACAGCATGACTTGCTTTGCGGAATCTCTGAATCTCGGAAGGGACCTTAAAAGACCATCTGGTTCCAACCCTGCTACCATGGGCAGGGACACCTCCCACCAGACCGGGTTGCTCAAAGCCCCATCCAAGCTGGTCTTGAACACTTCCAGGGATGGGGCATCCACAGCTTCTCTGGGCAGCCTGTTCCTGTGCCTCACCACCCTCTGAGTAAAGAATTTCTTCTTTATATCTAATCTAACCTATTCTTTTCTAGTTTAAAACATTTACCCCTTGTCCTATTGCAACACTCCCTAACAGAGTCTTTCCCTGTCTTTCCTGTAGGCCACCTTTAAGTACTGGAAGGAATACTTCAGAGGAGTATTGGAAAAACTGGTTCTGAAAATAAGGGGGGTGAGGGGGTGACTCAATTTCAGGCTGAACCAATGTCAAGTCAGTTGATCAAATTTTGAGTATTCATCTCTGTGTTTTTACTTATTTAAATTTTCAAGCTGAACAAGCAGATTGAAGATTTAAGGAATATTGCAGAAATTGGCAATCTTCTATTTTGTAGTAAGCTACTTTCAGGGATCAGTATTGTTCTTCACAGTTCTTTACTAAATCTTGTTCCCTAGGCTACTATTAATGTTGGCCAAGGGCAGATTTGTAAATACTAACTTCCCTTCAGAAGGATTTGTTTAATACCGTAAGAATAATTGCTGCATCAGACTATTAAGCACGCTGTACTGGTGTGAGGTGAAGCATTAGAGCAAGTGATTCAGTCTTGTTTTTTTAAACACCGCATGAAGAAAAGCAGTTCTTGCCTAACAGATAAACTTCTTAGCGTACAATTTAACACAACCATTAGTTTATTTGCTTGTAACAAAGCGGTTGCTATAACAAGCCCATTTTATAAGAATTCTTTGTTTCCTAATAACCCTATTTAGCATTTTATATTAGTTTGGCATGATTGCCTAGACTTTTCTTTTTGGATTGTAGTATTTCTGTCTCCCTGTCTTTCCATTTGTCCTCGTCTTTTATTTCTGTAGTGCAACTGGATATTAAGTGTATGTATTTTCCTGTGCTTTAGTTGTCTGTGGAACTTTCAGGGTTCAAGTGCATTGCAAGAACTCTAGGTGGCTTGTCTTCTGAATAAACTTGAGTTTTACTTGAAAATACTGATGCTTATGCAGCATATAATAAATACTATGTCTGTAGACCGTATCCTAAAGATGATAGCCCAGATAGTTGAGATAACTGTAAACTTTCTTACAGAAAATGAAAGAGGATGTTCTGGTTGGGTAATCCTTATCAATAGTCTAAGTTGAATGCTTAAAACTGATCTGGTACCCCTAGTTTGCAGAATTCCAACAACTGTTGTCAAGAGGTGGTATGTTTGACAGCTTTAGTGTATTAACATTTAATCTCAGTTACAGCGAGTTATTTGGACACTAGTGCAATTAAGATTAATTTTTTTTGGAAATAAAGCCCCAAAATGAGGAAGGCTATAATTATGCAACCTGATGTCTATGGACAGAGGCCTTTTTTATTCTGCAACTGATTTTTAAACTGGTTTACTGTGTTTGGTACTTTTTCCCATTTGGATGATTTTGTAATTAATTATTTGGGACTAATACCCTCTTCTGCACTGAGCGAACTTGCATTGAACCATGCATTGGAGAATGGAAGTTGAAAATGTATGAATTTCCTTGTGTTTTAGTCCTTAGCTTAAACATTAGAGATTAGCGCCAGAGAGCCATGGCATGCAAGATGATCCAAATTCTTGGAAAGAAAAGGAAGACATTATTGACTTAGAGGCTGTGAACCTTTGTCTTTAAAAATGGCATGTTTCTTCTGGAATTTGTCTTCCTTAAATCTCAAAATCTTTAAATCTAGGACTTGAAGGAGCTTTTGCAAACACATTCTTCTAGTGAATGCCAGTGACAGTAACCTGAGCAATTTTTGGTGCCCCCACCACCTTTCCCTCTGTGGAAGGGGGATGCTTGTTTTAAGCCCTGCTGATGCTTGGCTTTGTCAGGGGTAGGGGACAAAAAAAGTCCCAGTGCAATGCAAATCAGATTACAATAACCAGAAGGTTATTTTTAACATAGTAAAAACGATATCTAAATGAAACTGCTTATTTACAAGAACTGAAAATAATTTTGCACTATTAAGGTTAAAGGGAGCATTTGGTATGACATATACTCCATTAACACCTCATTTTTCTTGTGGATGGATTGTCCCTGAGGCGGTATGTTAATTGAAAAAACAGTGGTATTGCATAGGGTTTTGGTAATTAAAAAAAAAAAAAAAAAAATTGCTGGGAGACCAGTCTCTGCTGTCAGTCTGGATTCAGGTAGGTTGAAATATCACTCAATCTTCTGTTGGAATTGAGGAAATAAGAGGCTTCCCCTTAGCTGCTGAGGGAGTTGTTTATGAGGAACATACAGAAGGGGCTGTGGACTCCTTGTCACTGTTTTCTAACAGGACATCCACCCAACATTAATTACTCTCTGCTACAAAATGTGGAAGTTCAGTTCTCTTTGGAACCAATCCAGTATTTTGATTTCCTTGATCAATTGCCAAATTAGTGAGAAGGTTTTGCACCAGGTTAGAGTTCCTTCGTTCTTCCACTTTTCCTGTGTCATAATGTAATCAGAGCAGAACAGCATCAAAGCTTTCAGACATGTTTTGTTATACAAGTCTGATTTCTTTATATTTATATACATGTCAGCACAACTAAACATGTACAAAAGGTTTAAGAGTGTAATCAGCTTCCAGCAGAGTGACAATATATGTTTTCCTGTGCAAAAGTGATATTCAGTCTGGGAGGAAGAGAAAAAAAGTCGGTCCTTTATCCAACATCTGTTGTGTGTGGTGTATTTGCAGGTGTGAGAAGATGTCTGCAAACGAGTAGCTTAGCTGGCATCCTGCTTTTTGAATTATTTTTAAAGTGAATATTAATTTGTGGCTAAACTTTGACTTGCATGTTGGTTTTCGGTGATTTCAAATGATGACTGAAAATGTTCTATTGCACCAAAACCGAAGGTGTCACGTCAAATTGTAGCCAAGCAGCTTCTGCTCTGGGACACACCAGTGAAGAACTGCTTTTTCTCATAGTGGAGTGATATCTTTTCCAGCCCCTGCTCTACCACAGATGAAGAAACATAAAATAAAAATAAAAAAAAAAAACAAAAACCAAACACTTCTCACGTGAGATGAGGGGAGATGTAGCTGACTGGTTACTGGCAGATGAATCATAATGGTGATTATTCCATTAATCCTGAGCATAAAGGTAGAAGTGTAGAACAGTAGATGGGTTGACTTGTTAAGGTCAGATCTTGAAGAAAGTTTCTCTTCCATCAGAATGGTGTGATGTGGCTTTCATTTACATCTTTTAAATGAGAATACCTTTATTTAATGCAATAGATGATCTGAGAAGTGTTTTTAGGGGTCTGTGAACTGACATTGGTTCTAAAGTTTGTATTACTCCTCATGGTATGCGAGATAATCTTTTGTCAAGTCTATTCAAGTTTTAAAATGCACTAACAGCTTCAGATGTCTTGATGAAAGCCTTGCAGGAAGATACTTGCAGCCTCTGTTACGGACCTGTTAAGCTGTGCCGTGATCTGTAATTCCATCACTGGATCTTCAGGATATCTGTGATATCCAAGGCTGTACTCTCTACTATTCAGCTGCAAGTTGCAAGAAGTGGTGTTGGTATTTTAATTCTAGATTATTTTGGAGGTGGATCCCTACATCTGTATACATAATTCAGCCTAACATTCTATTGAAGGATTCAGCATTATCTTAAAATTGCCTTTATATTTTGAAATACCAGGGAAAGATTTGATTACTTTATCTGAAAGAATTTGCTCTGCTTGGAGTATTAACTTGCTGTGACAGTTTTATCTTAGTCGTTGGTCTGCCTGCTTAAGACTTTCCCCGTAATCTGAGGGAATTTATTCATTTTGAGCTAGAAGTCAGATACATTTTAACTATCCTGGATTGACATATTTTTAGGGAAGTCCGAAGTAATTTACTGATATTAGCTAATATTGCTGTAGAGCTTTGGAAAACTGCTGGTATTTGATCTGAAGGATTGTATCAGTGCTACATTGTATGAGCCTTAAATAGTGAGCCTATTAGTTCAGAGTTTCTGTGCTATTAAAAACAAAGCCCAAGCTCCCCTTCCTTTTTTCCCTTTTGTTAGTTTCTTCTCAGCTTGTGCTTTTCATGACTATAAAGGGGAGTAACCTTCAGACAGCCCACTGATTTGTACCGTTTTGGAATACTGTTGTCCTTTGCATAACAGCAATTGGAAAGATTAAAATACTTGCACTTAGTTCATTGAAATGAATATATTACTCTTCAAATGGCCATTTAATATGTACACAAACCTCTTGCTTCGAGCAATTGGAGTATTTTTTCAGTAGTGAGTTGCAGTAAATATTGCAAATGTTTTGCAGAGTTATTTTACTCAAAGAATTTTCAGTAGTAGAGATCATATTTCTGCATCCGCAGTTCACAGATCAGCAAAAACCTGGTTGTGGTTCTAGAATTTGAATAATCCTAAGGGATTCAAGAGTTACTTTCTACCCTTCAGCAGATTCCATCTTCGGGAGGCATAACTGAGTTAAAGCACCTGAGATTGTTTCCTTTCCCAAGTAAGGAGAAATGTGACTGGGCTCTATAGCCTTCCATGGGGTCTGGTTTTCTAGAAATACTGAAAGCAATTTAGGATATTTTTATTAAAGAAAAAAGTAACATTGATTTAACATGCATTCTAAAATATCTAAGTACTTGTGGTGTTTTTTCTTGGAAATTCTATAGTGTCTGGAAAATGCAAAAGAAGGCAATAGTTTATACCATAACATTTTTTCCATAATTCACTAAAAAATTACACAACTTTCTCTGAATACAAAATAACAGCCTGAAGCTTGGGGAATTAGAACAATTCTAAGAATAAGGCATTCCAGTTTAACCTTAGTGTCTAATATACTTGAACTTCTGTACTCTCCCTTCCATTTTGTAATAACTTGTAGCATTCTTGTGGATAAAATAAACTCATTAAGGGCCTCATTTTCTTGGGTACAATATGTACAGTTGCATATAATAGCAACAGAGCTATGTAAACTAATAAATTTTAATATTCCCAATTCATGTGTATAGACAATTTGCTCATAACAAAAGTTTTTAAGAGTTAAAAAATCTTCTGTTAAAAAATAATGATGAAAAGCCTACAGAAATGTTGCAATATTCCTGTATAGGCTTGAGCTCCATATGGAAAAAAGATGTGGGAGGATTACTTTAGACAGCAAGCTTAATTTTTTTTAGCCTAGTTATTGTGCATCTGGTGATATCAGGAGGAAATAATTTTATAAAGAGAAGGCCAGAGAAAGAAGCGATGAGATGCAATATAACTTCTTGCCAAATATTCTACAATGTATTCAATGATTGCTGACAGGGAAGCTGAAGGTTTCTTTCCGAGCCTTTCAGTTGATTTAGTACTGCTCTCTGACTAGGTTACCCGCAGGTCTGTCTTTGTTTTCATGCTCTATCTATAATGTATTAGTATTGTCAGTAAAATAATGCATTTAGATTGTGAGTTAATTAAAACTCTTCACATAAAACACTGTCAAGGGTCAGTTAACTTAACAGTCTTTGAGTTGCAGACAGTGGATCCCATAGAGGCTGGTTAGGTTTATATACCTTAATTTTTCAGTGAAGCTTTTCTTCTGAATTTCAGTCAAATCCTATTCAATTTAAAATGCATTGGTGCAGTCACCGTGCTGCTTCCAGTAATCTTAACATCAGTTCATCCTTGTTCTGTAACAATACATTTGAATATGCCACTTAATGTTTCTGTAGTAAAAAAATCTTCCCTCCTTTCCTTCTAATCGGGTAAGCTTGCCTAAGTTTCTTCTGGGACATGCACTTGTATGCAAATGTTAATTTTCATTCCTGATATGTGTTTTCAGGGCTGTTTGCATACATTGCTATAGTATGTGGGGATATTTTATAACCAATCTTAGACACAATCATTCATTTTACACTTGGGGGGGGGAGAAGCTTAAAAACAAAATCAACCTGCTTGGTGGAGATCAAATCATGCCAGAGGCAAAAGTCAAGACACGTAGGGCTGTTCTTTGCATGTTTTATACTGAGAATGTCAGTACAACTAAGTCTTTACCTCTTGTTATGACATTTTCAGAGCTTTATTTCTTTTCAGTAAAATGACACAACTCCTCTTGAAAGGACTTTGTAATTTGTACTTTAAGTGCATGGCATCAGCAAGACTAATTTGTCTTACTCGGCCATACTATGCATTAAAAAGGGGAAAAAGAGGATTCCTTTTACTATCTTGCACTACTTGCCTAGCCAGTTGCATTGTAGGATGCATTTTTGTTCACATTTTCCTCAAGCTGTAAATAAACATAGGCAAAATGAAGCACTATAAAAAAGTTATTAACCTTGTTATTATCATCTAAGACATTTTTGAGAGGGCACGAATACTTGGAGGTGGAGAACATAGCAAAACAGAGCACATTGTACTGTTTTTTCTTTGTTTTGTTTTTGTGTTGTTTCCCTGTGGACATTGGGACTGGTAGTCCTTTCCTCCTTCCTGGTTCCTGATCATGTTCCACAAAAGGTCGTTATGACTATTGAGTTTTGACACTGAATTTCTCCCAGCTGTTGTCAGAGTTAAATACATATGAAGTGAGTGTTTACAGTCAAATGAAAGGGGAAGGAATCTGCATGATACTGTGCAATAATTGTGATTCTGCATCAAAGGAGTACAAAACAAATTGCCTGTATGGGGTGTTCCAGAGAGGAATACTTCCACTTGTTTGTGTCAATAAATAAAAACCAAATTGACAGTAGATCAGATGTTTGACGTTGTGTGAAATGTTTGTGGATAAGTGATTCTTGTTGCCACGTGAGAAGCTATTGCTGTGGCTAGCTACTGTTTTCTGTAAACAAACTGCTAAAGAAGAAACTGTTCTTATAAAATTATGTGAAGTGCTTTTTACTGACTAGATACAGGCCTCTTATATACTGTATGTATGCGTGGGTATATGGAGAAAAATATAGTTTGGCATCCTAATGTAGCATGAAATGCATTAAGCACAAGTAAATATCTGGAACCACATATGGAATACTTATATTCCTTGGAAGTAGCAGAACAAAATGAAAATGTGACAATAGTTGTTAGACTTAGTATTCCCCATGTGAATAGATACGCAACAACTTTCACAGAAACTAGCAATTTTACCTTTCCTGCATGTCAGCTGGAGAGCACTGAGCTCAACCTTTGCTGGTCCTGTCCCAGTAACTTTGGAGGAATTCTTCTGTTACATTCCAGCATGGTGAGCACCCCTCCTTGTTTGCCTGCCTGTCCTGGTAGTTGTTAGCCCTCTCCCTGGGACCCATGCTATTTACTTTCTGATGCAAACTTTAGTCACCTGATAATTTAGTTTCCTAGGCTTAAATTGCACTATAGAATTACATATGAATACCTGGAAATGCTTTTCAGTTTTGAATTTGAACCTGTTTTCATGTAAAACTCTGTCAGGAGTAAAGTAGAAATACCTGGGGAAAAAATAAATATTTTCTCCTGTGGGTCTAGAACTGTTGTCATCTTTAACCAAACTTTCTACAAGCTAGAAAAGTTCATATTCCTGTCAAAAGCCATGCAGACATTCAGAGTGCTTAACCTAATGTCAATGTATAGGCATCCAGTTGAAAGTAGATTCTGGGAATTCTGCACTGACTAATGCTGTTCTAGTCCTTCAGCTTGTTGAGGACTTGTTTGCTTCTCTTGGGGAAGCAAAGCGATATTGACAAATAAGATGTCCAAACCTGAAGCCACAGTTTTCATCTGGATTTCTGCCAGGGGAGCAGAATGAGTGGCTGGATGACTGCCGGTATTTACGGATGCTCTGCACACAGCAGATGGCACAGATGGCTGCAGTACTAATCACAGCTCTGAATGAATGAGAGAGGCAGTGTTGTGAGTCAGGCAGTGTCATGGGCCTCAGAGGGGGGAGAAAGGGAGGTAGGTGTGATACCTTAGGTCCCGAAGGCTGACTTTTTTTTTTTTTACTATTATTTCGGAGCAGTTTGTAGGCTTTTTTGAGTTGTAATAAATGGAGCAACTTCTTCCAGAATTCCTGCTGGTGCAAAGTCATTTAAGCAGCATTTTCTGTGAGGATGGAGTAGAGTTGAGCTAGCTGTCTGCTTGTAGACACCTATTGGTTGTCAGCATATTTGCTAATATATTCCTCTATATAAAAGACACATTGTTTGGTGTATTTCCAGATGCCCAAATAAGATGCAGTCAGCCCCTTGAGAGTAAGGGTGCTCGTCTAGGCAGTCCCATGCAGTATAGTTTGAGGGCACAGGTAATATAATGTGGTGCTCAAGTCACAGTCCTGTTGCAATGCTTCTTAAAGCTTTCTGAATAATGGATGGCCCTGAGGGGGAGGGATGAGAGGAAAATGGATGATGCCCCTTGTCTTGGAATAAGGTGTAGAGGGAGAAGACAGGTGTTTGATGCAGAGTAGCCTAGTTGATGTGGTGATGACAAACTTTTTAAAGGCTGCTTAAATTAGTTTTCCATGTGTAATCTAGTTCAGTAAGAGAACTTCCTTTTTTCTGACTACTTCTGGCATATTGTGATTTGATGCATAAGCATTCAAGAAGCTTCATAAGATACAAGATGCAATTTCTTCGTTATCTGTTGTCCTTATTTTCTGGAGGTGTTGGCTTAGCACAGGCGAAAGCTAGGTAGCAGCCAGATCTGCAAATATGAAGCATGAAAACTATTCCCGATAGCTAGTTGCATGGTGGTGTTAACCTGTAATTCTTAACAGTATTAAAAGGACAACCCTAGTACTTCATTTTAAGAACTGCTTATGCAAATGTATATCTAATAATATTCTCCTGAGGGGCTTAATATATTGTTCAGAGAAAATGGTCATTTTGAATCCCCAACACTTCTGAAAATGAGATCCTCTTGAACTTTGCTGTTTTTATGTGCATTTGATATTTAACAGTAGGGTTCCCTTCCTGTGAATGATAAGGAAAGTCTAAGTTTCTTCAAAAAAAAAAAAAAGTAAGAAAAAGTAGATACCATTTTCTCCGTGTTTTACTTCTTTACAAGCTGCTGTATTTGTTCAGTTAAAGTGTACCCTTACATCACTTGGCAATTAATTGAAAGCTTTTTTTGAAGCTATAAGCTGGTAACATTTTGATGCTGCGTTATTTGGCTTTGGTATGCTGCAACTAACTAAACCAGGAATAAAAGCAACAGAGCAGCTTGCTAAGAAAGTTAGGGAGGTTTCCGTAGTATTTCCTGTAGTTTCTAGGGCGCCAAGTGTTTCAAACCAACTGCTAAGAAACCTTGATTAGAGGAAATTACTATGAATACAGACAAAAATGACTAAAATGTGTCCTGTGTACTCAGTCTCTCCGCAGCTTGTAAAGTCGGTTAAATTTAACTAGTTTCAGGTTTTGTGGAACAGCAAATGAACGAAGTTAAAATGTTTGTGACAAGCTCTTTAAAGCAATTTGTTTTGATGCTTCTTAAAGACTTCTTTGTAGAAGTTTTAAATAGTAGTTCTGTTTTCAGAGATCTATGTGAAATTGTGTAATTCATTGGAATAAAACAGACCTGGAAATACTTAGACTATACAGTTGCTTTACCTTGATTATAGCTCTGCCCTAATCATAATTAGGAAGCTGTTCATGAAGCAACTTCAGGCTAGCTAGCTAAAAATTCTTTTGATAACTGTACTTCAGCCTGACAAAGGGAGTGATTTTCTAACTCACACTACAGGTGACTTTTAATATTTTATGAATTGAAGGAATGGGTATTTTGTTGGCAGTGTTGTAGTAGATGCCTGTTCCAGATCCTGCTCCTGACAGATAGGATAAACAAACATGATTGCTCACTCTCCTTTTCTAGTTCCCCTTAGACAAGAACCTTGGCAATTAATGGAACTGGGTGTTTTTTCTCTTTGTAAGTTGACAAGGGAAAACTGTGAAGTTGAGTACGCAAGGCATTGTACGGTATCTGTAAATATAAGGATGACCTTCACCAACCTTTTCTGAAAAAACATTGCATCCCTTTGCAGTCTATCAGCCAGATAATTCTTATCCTGCTTGGCCTGCCTGGCTTCTTTCCACCAGGAAGCTCAGTTCATGCGGAATCTGAGCACTTGATTAACAAGAGTTAATCCACGTGGCCTTGTGGGATAGAAGTATCAGGTCTGATGTCCAACTTTGGTCCATCTATTTTTAATAAATGTTGTCAGTGCTTTTATTATATAGTTAGGCATCTTCACTAATGGCTGTCAGTGCTTGCAGAGGGAGGTACGCACTGTCTGAATTAGTAGTTCCTTTCATTGCTAATTTAGGCACCAAATCAAGATTTACCACTCATGTATTTCATTCATTTACAATTGTACTACAGAACGTACAGCGTAAAAATAAACAATCCTAAACTTTATAAAAACAAAACAAAAGACTTTGGAAGCATACTTAGCCCCTTGTTCAAAAATACCTGACAATGCAGCTTCTTCCGAGCATAACAAAAATGTTTGGCAAAACATGGATTTCTAAGTGTTGTTTCTGGAAAAACTGTTTAAAAGCATTCCACTGAAGTATTTGTAGACTGTATTCCTTTGACTTGTCTAATAGTTTCCCAAGATTTTGTGAGGATGATCTTTTGGAAGGCATAGGAAGAGCTTGCTGTCTTAAGATTCCTCTCATTTGTTTGTGTGTCTTTGCTTTGAAGCATAGCTTTATATATTTAAGACTCAAAATACTTAGCATGCCCCTGTTTCAGGTAACAAGAACATGTGTAGAGTGGACATCAAGAAACAACTCCTAAGATCTCTCCTATTTGAGGAAAAATTGATACTATTAGTCCTGTAAAGAGTTACTTAAAATGTAATATTTAGGTCCAAATATTGATATTTTATCTTTTGCTGGAGTTTAGCTTGGAGATTTCTATTTTTTCCTTATTTGTTTTTTCTTTTTTTTGAAACTTCAGTTGGATATTTCCTTTTCTATCCCTATTGTAAAAGTATCAAGAAGCTTATGAATTTTGAGTTATTGACATGATAGGTAAGGATTTTTTTTATTCTTTCTGTATCCATTCCCGGTATAAAGAGAAATCTGAGTAGCTTGGAGTTCTGGGAAGAAGAAAACCATCACAGTTAGGCTTATCTGTTTCTCGGTCACTCTCAATATTCACAGCAATGTGGGTAGTGTTGGGGGTCAACCTTTTAAACATGGGAATTGCATGAACAAGCAGAGTTCCTGATAATCCGTTTTGTGCTTCAGTGAATGTCAGGTGAAAACTGGGCTTTCACCATGCCGAGTGGGGGAAGCAGTGCCTGAGAGTGGATGATCAGCTGTAGCATGAGCTATCTTGTCCTAGGACGTCAAATGTCCAGGAAACAGTGGTTGCTCCTATGACTTGCAGACTGTATCATTGCTCTGCCAGTACCACCCCTGGCTGTACTGCTGGATCGCTTTGGTGCTGCATGCAAGATCTGGGCTTTCACTCAACCCAAGCAAATATTGCAAGACTGAGAGACAGAAGACTAGATAGACTCAGAAATACCAGTTGAGCACTCCTGACTGCGTTTTCAAATTTATAACCACACACACTGAAGAAAATTGAAGTTGGCTTACTGCACATTGTTTCTCTATTGCAATTGGAAAGTGCTTTCCTTCTGTTTTTGATTCTCTAAATAAATTATCTTTCAGACTAAACTGCTGTGTTCATATTTAAAGCTGTAAGTACAGAAGAATGAATTCAAAACCTTTTCCCCCCATGTACATTCATTTACATCTCCTTCATTAAGTTTTGGTCTCATGCAAACAAGATAGCAAGTGTGATGTTTATTTTGTTTCTCTGAAATAACTGACCTTGCACTCTTTTTTTCAAAAAAGGAGAGGAGGAAAAAAAAAAAAAGAGGTTGGGGGGAGAGGTCTTGGGCTAAACTTAAAGTAATGTATGCTCAGGCAGTGAGCACCAGTGTCAAAGCCTACTGGATTATCAGCACAGGAGGCTGGTGATACAGTGCTGAAAGCAGCTATAACTTCAGCAGCTGTAGTAGGCTGCTGCAGCAAAGAAAAAAAGCAAAATTCAGGCATGAAGCGGGTTCATTTCTGGTATGACATGTTGAGCTATGGACATAGGTTCATGTGGCCTCCCCAGTTGCAGTAATAGCAATGTTAACTGCTGTTGCTTTGGTGTTTGTAGGTTGTTAAAGATGCCACGTTAAAATTATGACTAAGATTTCATCTCCTTGTCAGTTCACAAAATCACTCATTTGCTTTGAACATAACAGATGCCATGTTTCTTCCAAAACTTTCTGGGCTTTGTTTTTTTCTTTTTTGTTACAGCAACAAATCTTGACTCTTTCAAAATGCAAGGTTAAAATGGTTCTTTTGAGAAGATGCCCTGCAGCTTAGTTCTGGGTTCACTGGTTTCTTTGCTCTGTGTGACTAGGTGTGCTTGTGTGGGTTTCCACTGAGTAGTGTTGGTCTTAGTTAACAGTTTGCATTTGTTGTGGATTGAGAGGTTTCCCCCTGCGTCAGCTGCAGCAGTTAGTCACGTAGTGGGCTGATGGATTAGTCCGAGTACTCGAGGATGGGCATATCCAGAAAGCTCACGGCTGCTGCGAACTGGAACTGCTGCTGCTATTATGGAAAGGTAAAAGACCATCTGATGGCAGTAGTTCTTTGAAAGCAGGAGGAAATAAGGATGGACAAAAGAATCATCTTGTGGCTCTTAAAACTGTTGCGGGTTTCCCATTACAAACACTAGAGGTTTTAATTTTCTTGTGGACTGTCCATATGATTTGCATTTCCATGTTTATAGAGCTACTTGACATGTTCTTACAATCCCTGAGGTTTCACTAGTAAGACAGAAAAATATAGCTAGGTTTCTCAAATTTAGAGTTCATAACTGGTTTACTTTATATTAGTATACTGCACACATTCATTATCTGAAGAAAGTTGGAATGTATTGTGGCTTATAACATGCATTCAGGAAAAGTTTGTTCTTTAAAGTCTTTAAAGCTGCTTTACTGATGCTTTTCCTCTTTACGAAAATAGTTCTTTGGACACATTTGAAAACTAGTAGTTATTTTTGGGTACCTGAATATTTGAGTGTTTAGGGGCATGATTTAAAAAAAAAAAAGGCTGTGAGGCACCTGATGGTCTTCACTGGGAAAGGTGTGGTAAGTGTATTCAGAAATAACACATTAGGTGTCACAGGTTCTTGCAATCATGAAAAAACCTTAGTGTAATCAGTTTGTAATTCATTTTACCCAAACAGATTTTTTTGTGCAACAGCTACAAGCTGTCTGATATTGTAGATTATAATCTGATTTAGACTGATTTGATATTTTTAAATATCAACACTTTAAAAAGTAGCCTTGCAGTTTCATACCTTTCTGTTGTTGGCTTAATTTAAGCCAAAACTCTTAATTGGTTGCCTCTCCTACCTGTAAGGAGCAATTTTAATTATGCAAGGTTATTCTGTTCATGCTGGCCTTAGAATGGTGCAGTAAGTTTTTAGACAGTGTCTATGCCCAGGTTCACAGTAGAATAGCTATAAATATTGATGATGTTAGTGACTTTGTTCTGGATAAAGATAACTGTGAAGGGAGGAAGGAAGAAAAACTCCTTGCTGTTGTATGTAACTGTAGTTGCAGTTCTTAACAGAACTTAATAGTTTACCAGTGCAATAGTGTATGAAGTCAGAAGGAGCTCAGACTCGGAAATAACATGGTGATTCACTTTTCCAAAGCAACTTTGCTTTTCTTTTAAATGACTCTTAATTGAAAAAGGACAGAGTAATGTAACTGGAACACTTCTGTTGTTGCTAATGATAACTTTTCCTCCTGCTTTTTTTGTACTGCATTTAATGCATTACAAAAACCTTCAATTGTGAGGAATGTTTTAAAATAAAGATTTTTAACATTTATTACCTTTTGACTTTTTCTTTGGACTGTAAGAACAAAAGGACACTTGTTTTCCTATTCTTACTTGGCCAGAATACAAATCTGAATAGCAAAATAACTAGTGCGTTTGTAGGGTGGCAGCTTTAATAAATCAGTTAAAAACTTCAGATTTCATAATTCTTCCTTTTTTTTCGGGATGGAGGATTTTTTTATGCACACTTAAATGCTTTACCTCAAATACTGCCTTGAAGACTTGAGACAAAGTGCAGCACTGTTCTGTTTATAGTAGCTACAAAAAATACCTGTTTCCTCCATAAATCATTGAAAATGATTAGAAGTATGCATTTTTCAGCAAAAATAACATTACACTGTATTACTCTTTCAGATTTCTTTCTTTTGAAAGAAGGCTGTTATGTCATGTTATAAATAAATGGTTATGGGTTATTAAAATCATTTAGATGTTGCTTTAGAATGGCGTATGTTCCCTGCTCCAAAGAATCTGTCACCACAGTCCAACTTAAGTCACTGAAATAGCATTAGCCTATGGCTATGCAAAAGCTTAAAACTTGATGAAGCAACCTATTTATTGTGGAAGGCTGCTAGTGGCACCAGTTCTGCATATTTTAATGGAAGTGTATCTTATTCCTTTAAACCAGGATAAAGGAATATCGTGATGGTGCGCTGTCGGTGTTATTACAGAAAGATTCCTTTAAGAAACAAACAAAAAAAGTCCTGTTACTGAATGCATACCTCTTCTTGCCATGTTACTTCCCCCAAACAGAGTAAACCTATCAAAATTAGACTTCAGAGCACAGCTGTAGCTGTAGTTCAAAAGGAGTTTGGGACTGTTATGAATGACTTTGATAATTGACACCATCTATATTGTGAACTGCCATGAACTCACCTTTGTAGTTTTATTCCTGAGGGTATGGCAATAGCCTTTGTCAATTTTGAACTTTGTAAGTATAACCAACATTGATCTTTTGTGTGGAAAATTATGGCACTTTTGTCCAAAGGAATAATGAAGTCTGAAAACCTGGTATCCGTGACACACAGGAGCTGCAGAAAAGTACAGAGCAGATTGATAAGTATGTGGCAAATGGACAGATATTTCATCATACCTTAAAAATGTAAAAATAATAATTAGGAAATAAAAAAAAAACCTCCCTCAAACACTCTATCTGACTGAAGCTGTTGTTGTGTTTTATGTTCTCAGGCTTTATTGCAGGGGTATTTGCTGATGGGCAGGCATTAGGGGCAAGGAAGACAGCACAGTAGTCGGACCCTCCTCTGCTGCGTTACCCAATGAAGTGATGCTTTTTGTGTTGGTGTGTCTCTTGTGGGTCGGAGCCAGGATTGCAAATTCTGGTTGATACCAGCTCTGTTTCAGAGAGAAGTAGAGATCTGGGCTGTTGGTGGACAGTTCTGTTAGGGATCTTGCAGCAGGATCTCTCAATGATTTGCTTGACTTTGTCCTAAAATTGCATGTTTGTAGAGGGTGTCATTTTCACCACAACGCTGTGGAGATGGTTCTTCTACAATGTTTATACCCGCCCCCAACCTCAGTCCTCTTCTATGAGAGTCCTTTCTTCTGTGTTATGGTTATCAGTAGGTTTTTAATTCCTTCTCCTGGAGGGGGGGGGAAATTCTGTATACTTTCCCCCAGAATTCAAGGAGTAGTAATAACTCTATTCATCCTACTCCTGATCTCTTTTTCTCCCACTTTGTTTGTCCATCCGGTACTTTCTTCTGCTCCTCTTTCTTTAGGAGAAAGGAGCTGTGTGGAAGGAGGGTTCCTCTTTAGATTACGAACATTCAGGTAGGACGTGTAACTTAGTTCCTGAATCCGGGAACTCTGTGGGAGGATATTGGAACTGATCATGTCAAAGGAAGATGTTTTACATTTGGGATTGCTTTTACAGCCTTATCTGAATGTCTCGATATAAGTCTGAAATTAGTCCATCAGTGCAAATGGGATTTCTCTGTGTAGAACAGTGCAAAATAAAGGAGTCTTGGATTGTTAATGGGCTATTTAATTCCACTTCTTTTCAGTTTTCTATATAAATGATCCTATTCTTTGCTCATAAATAAAGTCAAGCATTACTTTTTTATTTTAGATGTTTGTGGTAAGGCTGTAACTTTTGTATGTGTCTCAATTTCTTTGCTCTGTTGGAAAAGGTTTTCTTTGATAGCATGTCAAAGTTTATTGAAGTTCTTGACATTAACTACTGTATTAAATATAAAATATTGCATCCTAAGGTTGTCTCACTCCAGTTTATATGACTGTTTTCTTTTGTCTGGGAATTTTACAGACATGTTGTAAGACAGCTGCAGTTGGAAGCCTGCTGCTGTGTATTGGAAGCCAGCTAAGTATCATTCTTAGCATATGTTTTCAAACTTCTTTGGCTGAAGATAGTGAAGTGATTCTTCAAGTCTGATATGTCAGTGTGCTGATGAGGAACTGTTTTAATGGAGGCAGTTTATTTAATCAGTCTTGTCAAACTGTTTTGATTGTTCAAGATGGTCTGGAATATCTGTGTGGAGTCAGGTCTCATTATGACTCTACTTAAAACAGTTCATAGCCTATTTTCTTTTATTAAAATGGATGTTTTAGCCACAAAGGGATGTACTTCTGTCTTCTGAGGGTTTGTGACTCGGAGCAAAAGCTGCTAGCTCTAACAAAAAATGAGCTTTCTTGCTAAATACCTGATTTCTTTAATGTTCTTTTCCTGCTTTAGCAATCCCAGAACTTGAAAGCTCTGTAGTGTAAGTGGAAATCGGTAGCTTCAATAATAGAATTTATATTTATAATATAGGTTTAAACCACTTCATAGAGCTTGCTTATTATTCTTAGCTCCTCAATCCTATTAGGAAAAGATGGAAACTGTGCTATCCTTACAAGCTGCAGACTCTTAGACACTTTAGTGTTCTGATTGCCTTTCTCATTGACAGCTGCTATACTGAAAAGAAAAGGAAGGGAAATGTGAAAGTTGGGGGCTCTCTGTGATAAGGTATCATAGTGCAGGACAGCTTGAATCTGCATTGTGTGCGATTAGCAGACAGTAAATCAGCTGTGCCGTGCTAGAGCCAGAAACCAGTAGCTTTCACACTTGCTGCCTGTTTCCCACTCATTGTGAAGCCCTGCCCTATCACTTGATAGACCTGGAAAGGAAGCACAGAGGAAGCGAATGCCACTGCTGGTTCAAAATGTTCCAGTGCGATTGGAAAGTTTGAGCAACGGCCTGGGTGAGAAGAACAAGACCTTATTGACAGGGTTCAATCCTAGTCAAGTCTGTTTCACGTCAACTTCCTAAGTAATCACAGCCTTTCTTTTTTCATCTCCTTTGCACTCCCTGGGTTTCCCACTTTCACCTCCTTTTTATTTATTTTATTTTACTAGTTGAATGCGTAGCCAAGGGGTTTTATGGAGTTTTCTCCCCCAGTCCACCTCTGCTAAATCCTGGGGGAATTACTAATGAAAAAGACAAATACATTAAAGATATCTGCCCCTACCCCCGTACCCAGTACCCACGCTCTTCAGAGTATGCATTGCATGTTCTTTGAATGTTTCGCCCTTCAATGGGGTCTCATTCTGTGACATACAGAAGCACATACTATTCCAGTGATTCCATGGCATACATGTGGCTTGTCATGTTCCAGATCAACCACTGTCATAGACTGGCTGTTCTGGTTACCTGTACTGGAGAGTTATGTGAGCATATGTATATTGTACGTGTAGTGGGAGAAGTGTGTGTAAGCTGAGACTTCTCTGGTTTCAAGCTCTTCCAGACTGTGTAAGACTTTGAAACATTTGCACCATAAAGGCATTAATTTTATTAATGCTGGAGTTTTAAACATTCGGTAGTACCCTGCACTCTGCGATTGTGCTTAGATTTAAGCATGATTTTTGCCGTCAATGTACTACGCTCTCCGCTGGCCATCCTGCTGCTTTAGGGCCTCCTGGTGCATCTCAGGTTTCTTACTTCACTACGTTATTCTCCTTAGGCAGTCTGAGACAAGAAAAGTTCATTTAATCTAAGGTGAGAGAAGTCGTTCTCTGGAAAGATGGCTTAAAAAAAGAGGGCCAAAGAGATGTGTGTTCAGTTTTGCATTTTCCTGTCTCTGGCCAGGATCATGTCAGGGCAGATGCATGTAATATAGCTTAAGCATGTGAGCAAAGGTGGTGTTCCATGTCTTTATGGTATTCCTGAAGCAAGTCAATTGACTCTGGAATGCTCTCACTTTATTAAAGGAAACAACTAATTCAAAAAAGCAAAAGAAACACTCTTTGGTCATGACTAACATTCGCTATATTGGTTAGCACTCATTCCAGAGGGGTGAACTTTGCTGGATTTGTGATGGTACGTACGAATTTATAAGGATAGTATGATTTACTGTATTTGGTAATCCTGGCAATAGTAATGCCAGGAAAATCATTTTATTTCAGAAAAACATGTGCTAGCATGTATTTTCAAGTATTTGCTTTGGGGGAGTTTAATAATTTGTTTGACAAGGATTTAAGGGGGCGGGGGCCACCTCTCTACCCTCAATGAGATACAAACTGGGGTAATGGCCTCTATTCTGTAGTATATGTATAGGGTGTGCTAGGGATGTTTTTGAAAAAACTTGCCTGGTCAGGCAGGCAGAATTATTGCTACCTTTAGCTTGCTTGTGGAAGGAGCACGAGTGTAGCAGAGACATGGTGCTACAGAAGCCTGTCATTGTGCAAAGCTTGCACCAATTTCTTTAGAATGTTTTTCCTTCCCTATCTCCAAAATAGTTCAAATTCAGTAACTGCGGTTAGGATATTTTGGAAAGATGTCCCCAGACACTTTTTATAATGGAACTTGGGAAGAGATTCAAGAGACAGGAGTTCTCAACCAGCATTTGTAAGCAAGTTATCTTAAAATATACTGCTTCTTAATCTAAAATTAACCAAAAAGCATCTGTAATATTCTAGGTCAGTGCATAAATCTGGAGAAGTCAAACTATCTGCTTGCTACTCAGTCAACTCATTGCAAAAGTTTTCTTCCCTTTGTTGAGACGATAACAGTCCAAATCTCCCAGGCCCATTCACTGTGTTTCTAACACTTTCCTATATCTTACTCTTCCCAGGATGGATCGTATTTGGCTGAGTTCCTGCTGGAAAAAGGCTACGAGGTGAGTGACTCGCTGACCAACTGCAGGCTGATAGAATCATTTGGATGCCGCAGCTCTAGCTTCCTTTGCTTCTGTCCTTCTCTGTGTATGTTTTCCACTCAACCCTAGATAACAAATCAAAACTCTGGAGAGGAATGTGCAACATGGCCTGTAATCATGCCAGCTTATTGTACTATTTATCATCTAATGTCCACTGGTGGATTCCCTCTTCTCCTCAGGGTATAGCCACTTTGCATGTTTCCTGCCAACTCAGATAAGCAGCAACCTGCGTGAGCCAAAACTGTAAGGAATTAGGGAATAATTTATGATGCAATGCATCACATAAAGGAATAAGGATCTCTCGTTTGTTCTTTTTGTCTCTCTCTTGACGCTAATGGCCCTCTTATTTTGGCAGTTGTACTTCAATTAAAACCTTGCATTTTGCTTTCTTTGTTTTTAAAGGAACAAAAGAAACCATAGGCTTCTGGTAGTGTCACTTTCCACCCCTTCTCCTGGATTAATTATATTCTTGCTTAGCATATGATTTTATTTACTTTTTCCTTAAAAGAAAGAGAATCGGATTCCTTCCTACTGCATAACTTTACCCGGCAAAGTCACTTTTTTTTTTTTCTGTGGACCACCAATGCAGCAATCACATTGTTATGGAATGATTTAATGGTTTTGAACTGTTGTGGACATATGTCTGAGAACGTTAGCCATATCAGTCGTGAAAGATGTTTCCAGAAGGTATGACAGTAGAAGAAAAAGGAAAGGGATGGTCAAATTAATCTTTTCACAGTTGAGTATTTTCTGGGTCAGGACAAGTTTAACACTTACTCTAATATTGGCTAATTACTTCTGTTGTAACATTGCTTTGTTGCTTAGTAAGAAGTCTCTTCCCAGCAGGTCTGCACTTTTCATGCTTTTTCACGTGGTTGGTCTGGCCTTGCTCATTGCATTCTTTCCACTGCTTTGTTGACCGATCTAATTATTGGTGTGGTTTTTCAGTGTTGTAAATAGATTATTATTTCTCCATTCCACTTGGGGATGAGAAGTATCATTGTGGTTGCTTCTGCTATCTTACAGGTCAAAATGTGCTTTTTCCTAGTCGTGCTGAAATGAGAACTGCTAACTGCAACTAAAATGAATATCGTGGACCCTTTCCACAACAGAAAGATTACAATAACAGGGTAGAGGGGTTTTCCTTTTTGTTTTTTAAATCTCAGTCTATTTGTTGAAATTCTTTACTGTGTGCCTAGCTAGAGACCTCTGTTCCTGAGTAACTGAACACCAGGGTAAACATAACTGATTGCCTCCCTAACCAAGGTCATTTGTTTTACTGTTCATTTTTTAATTGCAATGTATCTAAAGATCAAGCCCTACCAAGGAAAAATCCACTGATCTTACATTCTTCACTAGATTAACCAGTTTGCACACATTTTGGCTTGTCACAAAGTTTGCATTTCACCTGTCCGATGCAGACAAAGGTACCTTTCATCATTTTTTACAGTAATATTGCTGTCATGGATTAAGCGTTTGGCAGGTTTTCTTTCTCTTGTATGTGCATACCAGAAAAAGGAGTGGGAGGCTAAAAAAAAAAAAAAAAAAAAGCTGGGGTTGTGTTTTCTTGTAATTGCTGGATGCAAGAGGCTCCCTGGATTTGTTTGTTTGCTGAAACATTTTGAAGTCCTGGGTGATCACATTTAACACATCTCATTGGTCAAATATTGGTATCACAGTCATTCAGCTGACACAAAGCTCTTGCAAGCACAGTCTTTCATCAAGCTTTGAGCTGGAAGGGTTTGGCTTATTGGTCAATCATTTGTGTGAACTTGAATTTCAGCATGATTTAATTCAGAGAGAGAATTGAGAGATCAGAGGTCTCTCATCAGGATTTTAGGCTAGAATGTCTAATTTTGCTAGGACGGTTGAAGTTTTTCAGTTAGCTTCATTTTGAATTATTTGATACTTTAAAATGGGAAAGTCTTATTTTGCTCAGCAAAACAGATGTTCATTTAAGTAATCAAAATATTACCAGCATCTTTTGCAAAAGTGAAGTTATTATGGAGGTGTCATTTTTGAAAGCATTCCATAAATTACTCTGAGGGGGATTTTAACTACAGAACTTACATTGATACATTAATTGTTTGGGAAACAATTTTTCATTTTTGTGGCCATGTGCCTAAGTTCGTTGATCTTCAAGATGCAAGTATTCTACTCATTTGCAGAAAGTTTAGCATTTGAATGCTAGAACAGGATATATTATGAGCATATTGTGTAGCTGAGCAACAGAAATTTTATGCAAGGAAATTTATATCATAGATTTGATGTGCAAGTTGTAAAGATGAAGCTATTCAGCTATAATTACAGACCTTGTCACCAAAACGTCATTCATAAAGCAGCAAGCTGTTCTCACCCTGAGGTTGTGAATACCTTTTTATTCAGTTAAGTTTCAGACTTAAGATGGAATAAAGTGTTTTCTATGTAAATAACTATAGCTTGTGCTATGTGTAAAACAAAACCAAAAAACCCACCGCTGCTTCCTGCTGGTGAGAATGAAGTCAACGTGAAGTGAGAGTGAAGTGATGGCCCAACTTAACCAAGTGTTGGATGCCTCAGATTGTAAGGGATCACTTTCGGAAATAAAGGACAGTGAGAAGTGGAGGACAGATACTGAAGCTTGATTTCACTTGTGCAAACACAATTCCTGCAGCAGGTAACCCAAGCTAACGTGAATTTTGGCAGCAGGCGTGAGGCTATCTTACATAAGGAGAAACGGGATCAGTGTTAGAACAATTTCTCTAATGTACTAGACACAAACAGGCTTTTCTTCTAATGTTAGTCAGAACTGCTGCTTTTTCACCGACTTATTTATCGTTGCTGGTTAAAGGAAATTCCCAACCTGTGTTTCAGTCTTAGACTTGCCTGTGTCTTGTAACCCATCTGAGAACACTGACTCACGAGGTATAAAAAATAGGACTGACTGTTCTGTCTGTTCTTCCAAGACACCAGAAAGTGAATAACAGCTGTTTTCTAAAATATATTTGGGCCTTGCTGCTGCTGCTTTTTCTTCCCTCTTGTCATTTTCTTTCCTTCTCTCCTCTCTGCCCCTCTTTCTTCTCCCTAGTCCCAACTCCTGCTGTTGCTTTTTCCATGCCCATTACATTTGGCTCCAGAAAGGCTTTTCTGTAACTAGGTGGAAGTAGTTATCTTGGGATCAACATATTGCTTCTCCAACTCCACTGATATTGGAGGGTTTCCCTCACTAGGAGGGAGATGCAGTGCTCCAGGGCAATTCAGTGTGTTTTCTGTACTGTGTGATGCTTGGGCTGCTAGTGGTGTCACAAGGCAGAAGGTGGAAACCACTTGAGGGTACTAAAATAAATGGCAGCATCAGAGCACATCTCCAAGTATTTTGTTAAGATTTGGATAACTGTCTGTCTGTGGGAACAGAGACGAACACTGATAACCTGATATAAGGACTAGGCACATGTATCTGAAAGGAGAGATGATGCGTCTCATATTTTAAAACATCATGAAAACATTAATAAAAGTTTTAAAGTTCAAATCATTTACCTGTTATGTTTACTATTTCCTTTTGTATTTTTCCTTGTTTAATCCGCAGGTGCATGGAATTGTTCGTCGATCTAGTTCTTTTAATACAGGCCGGATTGAACATCTCTATAAGAACCCACAGGCTCACACTGAAGGAAGTAAGACCTTGTTGTTATATTTAATACTTTTTTAGTCTCCTTGTTTGGTGGAGAAAGGTTCCCAGGGGCAGGAAGGGAATCCCAGTTTCATCTGACTGAATTGTATTAACTAGTAGTTATTTTTAAGTTGTGCTTGACTTAGGGTTAGTTATTTAAAAAAAAAACAACAACTTAATAGCTAAGCTTCCCTTTTTTGTTAGCTGCTGTCTCAGAAAAGTAATGATTTTTCTATGATCAAAATGTGGCAAAGTACATATACTCGTGTGTGTGTATGTGTGTTACCAAGAGGGGAAAACATGAAGGGCACAGGAAGACACTTTCTATTATGCAGAAATACTGATATAGTTCTTGCATAAGTTGTAGCAATTAGAAATTGGCTGGCCCCCCAAAAAGCTATATGGGGTTGAAAACACTGAGATATTGGAACACTAAAATGTTTTTTTGAGGCAGTTATCTTAAACACTTCTTTTTACCAATATGTTCTTGATGCAGCTAAGTAGGCTTTTACATCACAAACATCATGAAATCTCATGTTTAAGTAGGTTTTTGTTTTATTGCCTGTTTTCTATTTAGTTTTTGTGGTCTCCCTTCGTAGTTTCTGGGCCATATTTTATGCCAGATTCCTCACAATGGAGCTAATCCTACTTGCACAGTATAAAATACTGTACAGTAAGAGGATCACATGTAGTATGTTAGTGGGCTCTTCTCAAAACTGTTTCCAGAATGACTTGTTTGTATCAAGAAGATGCATTTGTTTGGTTCTTCAGTTCACCCAGCAACCTTGTATTTATTGCATGAACCTTTCTAGGAGGGGTAGAATACTGCAAGCTGAAGTGTCAAAATTTTTGGTCATGTTCTGCACTCCATTTCTGTTTCCTTATGAGCTTTAGTGCATGATGGAGGTGAAGGTCTGGGGACAGCCAATATGACAGTATAAATAAAATGTGATCGATTCTTGCTGATGACAGGAAGAATGAATGTTTGAACCTTCAAAATGTCCATGTCCATGGAAATGATTAGCCATTTTTCCTGAAGGAAAGGCATTACTCTTGGAAATTTGCTGCCAATTTACTGTGTTCTTTGCTACTGATGATAATTTGGAAAGCTGAAATAGTTGCATTTTAGTGCACAGTCAATTACTGCAAAGTATTTCTCTGTAAAGAGAGGTTACCTTTTTATTTAATGACAAGGAGAAAAAGCATTGGATGGTTCCAGTTCAGAAGTTTGGAGGACTGAGTGTTTGAACAAACGTGTAGTTCTTAACATTGTATTTCGTAAAATTGTGCAGACTGGACGCTGCCTTAAAGAAAGCCTTCCCATTTAAGGTGTTATCTCTAAATATCTCCGTGCCATAAGCAAATCTCATGTCTTTTGAAGTCTGCTTCCCACGATTGTTCAACAGAGCATAACTTTAACAATTTTAACAAATAACGCAGCTTTTAGATTTTACTTGATCCTTTGCATGTCTCTTTAAAAAAAAATATTTTTGACATGACTTCAGTGGAATTTACTGTGAATAGTTACTACTTACTGTACATTGCTGCTTAAAATATCTTCATGAAGAATACTGAACCCTGTGTTTCCAACAAGGGCAACATAAGAAATGTTTCCCATGACTTAAATTTATAGCTTACAAGGTAAAATCAGGCAAAAGAAATCGAAAAGGAGGCTATATATTGTGAGAACCATCTTGTGGATATGAAAAGTGATTTGAGAAGGAAATGTATATTACAAATAATATGCATACAAACATTTAAGGAAAGGGATGGAAGAAGGGGAAAAAGAAAGCAGACCTTAAATGTTTCACCCCACTTATCTCATTTTCCTTTAACTGAAGAATGTAGCCATATGAATTGAAGGAGGAGGAATTGCATTTGGAATCTCAGGAAAGGCTGTTCCATGGCAACTGGTTTGAAACAATGAGTTTCCAGGCAGTACTAGAGGAAGCAAAGAAGCAAATAGTGGTTGATGCAAAGAAACTCTAAATTTGTTTGTGCTGTATTCTTCCCATGAAGAACTGATTACCCCCATTGCAGGGGGTAGATGATCTTCATAGACAGTGAATCTCTTCATCCAAAAAAAAAGAAAAACAGGAAGAAAACAAGGTGTTCCCTGAAGCAAGTCCTGCATTTACTGCTTGATAATAAGGAGGCTTTAATATTGGACAACTTTACTAGTATCAACCAGTGCTTGCCCAAAGGTGTTGACGTTTAATCTGTATTTATAAATCTTTGTGCCAAATAAACTCTATTTTTCTAGTAGGTCTTTCCACTGAGCATATTACTCTTGAAAGACCTCTTGTTCATGGGTCAGAAAATGAACAACTCCTCATTCCCTGCTACCCTCCAAAAAAGACATTCAAACAAGAAGTTTTGAAGATAATGGTAGACCAAAATAGGCACACAGTGAGATCTTTAAATATTAATTAATCATGGGAGGGCATCTCTGCTCAGCTCAACCTGGCTGGCAGCCCCCCTTCCCTTTGGGGAGCTCTGAGACCGCTCTCTGGCCTGGGGATGGTGGCAGAACCTGATGTCCTTGGCATAGGAAGAGGGAGCCTGGCTGTGGCACCTCTTTTCTGCTTTGCTGCTGCTGAGCCTGGGGAGGAAGCAGTTGTTCTTTCAGACCTCAGCCTCCTACAGAACTGCCACTGCCTGGAGCCTCCCCTTGTAACAGCATCTTCCTCTCCAAAGTGTTCTCTCCAAAAGGCTGGCCCAGCAGTCAGGGAGATTTCATTTAACTCCCAGATGAAGTAAGAAGAGGAAGAACAGGGCTTCCCATGTTGCCTAGGGGAAGCTTCCCTTTCTGGTGCAGAAACGGCAGTGCATTTCAATTCTTCCCTGCTCCCAGCAGTCCTTAAGGTGATCTGGATATTAACAGTTTTGAGGATTACAGGTTAACACCAATATCCAAATATTTTGTCCTACAACCATTTGGGATGTTGTGCATGCTGTAGTCTGTGGACAGAACTTGTTTTGTGTACTGAATTTCATTTTGGAAGCAGAACAGATGTGTTCCCTGCAAGAGGAATCATGGTGGTCTCTCACGCAGAACTTATGGCAGTAATGAAGGCAGCCAACATCATGGTTAATAGACATGTATGCACAGAGGGTCATAAGCTGCTTTCCATCCCTCAGATTTAGTCAGTTATCTTTTTTTTTTTTTTTTTAAAAAAGGTAAAACGG
>VXAA01007270.1:286384-307762 GCA_013399115.1 Anseranas semipalmata
TACAGACATAAAAGCAGACTTCGGGAATATATTGTGGCCTGCTGAACTGTATCACTTTTTCAACTTGAAGAGCCTTAAGGACCTGTTAAACAGGAGGAATGTGCAAAGCTGAACACCTGAGAACTGTGTGACCTGTTACTTGCCTCCTTGAACTGTTTAAAAGAAAAAATGCTGGCTTAAAAACACAACTCACGTATCTGAACAGTGTTTTAAAAATGGTAGTCTCTTGTAATAAACCTGGTATTTTAGTTTGGGGATTGAAAGACAGTTACATCTGTGGATGATACAGCCCCCAATAGAGTGATCATTGTCAAGTGAGAAGATGGCTAATTGTACTGAAATAAGATTTTTTTTTTAATCTTGGAGATAGGGTAATGTAAACAAATTTATTAAGGTCAAAAATATTATCAAAAATCAATATAAATATGGCACCTAAATGTAAACAACTAATTCATCAATAGTTATGTATCTATTCAGAATAAGGAAAATATTGTAATTAGTAGTGTGGTGGCATGTTTTTTTTGTGTTGTTTGTTTTAGAGCAAAGTATGACCTGTTTTATCATGAATTTCACTTTTGGATAAGGTCTTGACAGGTTAGTCTGAAACCAATGGCAAGTTAATAAGCCATTGCGACCTGCTGTATTAACTTTTGCAGGAGCTGGACTCATGCTCTTACCTACTTTTTCACATACAAGTTAGAAAGTAACTTAATCAGGAAAGGATAAATAACAGCTGCATGACTTGATATATCTAACCACATTTGAGATTTGTGTGTAATGTCATGAAGCATGTTTTATTGATACTTACAATTTTCTCTGAAATGACTTTCCACTATGTATCTAGATCTGTAAACTGGAAAATCAGTTGTAATAAATGCACTGAATTGTACTGTAAAGTTGCCTAAATGTTTACCTTACAGGAGGCCTAGGCATTTTTGTACCTTTCTTTGCTAGCTGTGTTGTGAAATTATTTGTAGTGAGGAACTTAAATATGGGCATCATTGTTTTGGGAAGGAGGAGAAAGCTGTCATATGTATGCTTAAGTTAGTAAAAATGTCTGCAAAAGAAAGATTGGAAGCCCAAACTAAAATGCTCTTTTTTTTGCGTGTGGCTGAAATTCAGTATGACATTGATCAAATTTATGTAACTTGGGTTAGTGAAGTGTAAGCTATTGAAGAAATGATGTAAATGTTGCTAGGTAAATCACATTATTCAAAAGAGAATCAGAAATGGTATTTATTACTCCTGCAGGGAAATAATATATTGTTTCTAAAGAAGAAAAAAAGAGATAGCGGAATTTTACTTATCTAGTGTTCTCTTAGCTTTTACCAATAAATGTTTATTTGAACTTTAAACCTGGAATAGGATCTGGACCAAGAATACTGTATTGTTTTGGCATTAAAATGTATTAACGGTGTATTTTTAAACTCTAAAGACATGAAGCTGCACTATGGTGACCTCACGGACAGCACCTGCCTGGTGAAGATCATTAATGAAGTCAAACCCACAGAGATATACAACCTGGGAGCTCAGAGCCATGTCAAGGTGAGTAATGTCTAGCACTGAGAAAAATGAATGTGCATTGGTGGTGGCATACTGCTTTGATTATTTTAGCCCGCAGCATTTATAGCCATTTTTATAACTGATAACTTTGACAGGTAAATATTGCCTTAAATCGGGGTAGTTGTTTGCTGTGGTGCTGAATTACTATGTGAGTTTTGGTACTGAACATATAATCGGATATCAGAATTGGTCAGGTTAAATTGTCATTATCAACAAAATCCCTAGGTTTAGAAATCTAGGTTTTCTACTGTTTGCAACAACTTTTGCTGCAGTGTGCCACAGATCAATCCTAGTGGAGAGGTTATGCAATGCTGTTAGGTCAAACTATGGTTAGAACCACATTATTCTATTTACATTAACATTGATGCGTATGTCTGTTATTTGCAGAAAGGCTTCACGTATATCATACATGTGGCATTTTTTTGAAAGACTGACCTATAAATAGAGGAAACAGCTTTGTTGCATTTTACAGTATTACTAATACTTTTTGGTTGGAAAGTCAAGTTACAGACACTGAAACAAAAAGTACTTGACCCTGGCAAATACTGCTGTATCATAATGAACAATAGAGCAGACAACTTTTGTTTGCATTTTACATATGTTAAGCTATATTGCTGTATGTTCAGCTCGGTTCACTAACAGGTGAACTTCATTTACTTGCAAAAACCTCATTCAGACTCCATGTCATGATTACAAAGTAAAACTGATGGCCAAGTAGTAAATTGTTAGCCTTATGCCTTTCCTAAACGTGTGCAATATGGAAATGTCCTGGTTTCAGCTGGGATAGAGTTAATTTTTGTGGTAGCTGGTAGGGTGCTGTGTTTTGGATTTAGGATGAGGATAATGTTGATAATAGTGTTTTAGTTGCTGAGCAGGGCTTACACTGAGTAAAGAACTTCTCAGCCTCTCATGCTGCCCTGCCAGCGAGGAGGCTGGGGGTGCACAAGAAGCTGGGAGGGGATACAGCCGATCCAAACTGGCCAAAGGGATGTTCCATACCATACGGTATTGTGCTGAACAATAAAACTAGGGGGAGCTGCTGCTGCTCAGGGATGGGCTGGACATCGGTTGGTGGGTGTTGAGCAAGTGCATTGTGCATCACTTGTTTTGTGTATTCTGTTGTTGTTGTTATTTTTCCCTTCCTCTTCTGTCCTATTAAACTGTCTTTATCTCAACCAACGAGTTTTACCTTTTTTCCGATTCTCTCCCCCATCCCACTGGGGGGGAGTGAGGGAATGGCTGTGTGGTGCTGAGCTGCCTGCTGGGTTAAACCACAACAGAAAGTTATTCTTAAGCAGTAATATTCCCTAGCCTCTTTTCAGGGGAGAACTGAAGGAGCATTTGAGCTTTACGAATATCAGTTTGACTTTGGTTTTGTAAATCAGCCTTCCGACAAAAAGCAATGTGTTGCTTCTATCAATCCACAAGCCCGGAAACCCATGAGGAAACCATTTTGAAAGACTCCAGCTACTGACAAGGCACACACCAGAATACAAAGATGAAATGGGAATAATCTTGTTTTTAAATTGCTTGCATGATTGAATTATCCAGTTTGCTCTGTGCTACACATCAGTCTGGTTCAGTTTATTAGCTTGGGTATAGCACTGTAAGAACGAGGCTACATGACTGCAACGGCAGCTCTGGTCCAGAAGGCAGTTTGTCTACTGCTTTGCAGAATGAAACCTGAACCAGCAAACCTTGCCAGTTATTTGCAGCCCAAGGTTGGGTGTTCTAGCACTTTGGTTCTTAAACCTGTGCATTAGTTAACAATCTCCATGGAATTGGCTTGTGCCCCTAGGGATTGTTAACATGGTTCTAATGTTCGAGACCCAAACTATCTCCATTATGCGTGCTGCATCTGCCAGCAGCTCAAATCACAGCTCTGGGAGGTAGTTAAGGGGTGGTGGTGGTTACACTGCAGTAGGTTCTTGCATAACACTGCCATGGGCTCTGGGAAAGCTTATTCCTCAAGTATTTCACTGGATGAACTTTTGGAGCTAATGCGGATCTGGCACTGAGTCTTGGCTTTTAGATATCTAAAGTGCCATGGAGCACTGTGAAGAGATATCAGAATGGCTCCTTCAGAAGCTAGCTTGAATGCAGCAGATCAATATTTAAGCAATGCTAAAAAGTCCTGCTGCACCTAGGTGAAGTCTAGGTGGGGTCTTCTTTAGGGGATGTTTATTGTGCTTCCTAACATCTCCAGTAATACTTCTGTTGTTGCAGCTGGGGAAGGAACCTAGGTACCCCAAGCTTGACTGAGGTGACTGGGGGACTTCACTATGCTATTCATAATATTTAAAAGCTGTTCGATGTTTACAATTTTAAAACAATTCCCTGTGTGTGTGTTAGAACTTGATCACCTGTTAGGAGTGAATGTCTTCACTCAGAACTGAACACTTCTTGCCATTTAACTTTGCTTATGTAAATTTACCATTTCTACCTGTGTGCATCATGTTTGGGGAAGGAAGAAAAAAAGGCTTCTAATCATAGCTTGCTTCACATTCTGGTCACTTTGAACCAGTGACGTCTTCAGTATTTTTTTGGGTGGTGTTTATGTTGGCTTGTGTTTATGTAGAATAAAGTTTTTTTTTTTTTTTTTCCCTAGTGCTCTCACTTCCAGTTAGTTTTATGTGAGCCCATGCTGAAATGAAGGAAAACAAAATAATAGGAAGTTGGTCTGGTTTCCTGTAGGAAACCAATGAAGATGAAATTGGTTCTTGGAATGAACCCACAGTAGTCTGGGAAATACTGTCAGAGAAGACGTTTTTCTGAATCATAAATAGTGAGGATTATGACTCATAAAGTAGGTCACTGAGAGGCTGATCTGATCTTGTACATGGGAGAAAGTGAGAGAAGGCTGAAACTTGCTCATGATTAAAAACAGTAAATTTAACAGAATGATATCATCAGTAGGAACAAATTATCCAGTGTGCATTCCTGTCTGTTTTGATGAGGAATTGGGATTAGCTATCCATACTGTAACTTCCGCACTGGGTGTTCAGAAAACAGTAGCACATTCACTTCATAGCTACTAAATAAAACAACTTAGCCTCATGTTCTCCATCCAGTCTTTATAAGTCTTGCTGCTCATGCTTTTGGTGCTTTGGGAATCCACTGTGCTGATCATGATTTGTTTTCATTTAAGTTTCATTGGAGTAATTGTTTACAGGGTATTGATTCTAAATAATAACAGATTATTGTGCATAGGTAGCATGCAGATGGTTTAATCTAAATTATTACCAAAACTTTACTTGTATCCCTCTGTCTGTTAAATGCCTTCAAGGTCAATTATCCAAATGCTAGGTTGGCTGAAGTGTTCTTTCTTTGTAATGTCTCAGGTGCACACAGACAGATGTAAACTTATACCTGTTTTTTTCTGAAGGACAAGAATTCCATCACTATTGACTATGCTCTAAGATTTTTGTTTTGAGTTATGTTGTACTGGTGAAGCTGGTAAATATTGTGATAAATCCGAAGGAAAAAGGCAGTGGAACATCAGCAAAAGGTCTCTTGGTTTCAGCACTTGAAACTGAACTAAGCAGTTAAGTATAGGACTGAAGAAACTACTCCAGTTTTATGGCTATTGCTATCCTAGTAGCCATGTATTAAATAGTCTAGTCCAATTGGGTTGTAGTGCAGGTGGTCACAACTGTTCAGTTTACTTCTTTAAGTTGCATTGGGTACTAGGAGTTAACATCCTGGATTTTGCCTACTTACTGTTGGGGTTTGTTGCCAGAAATGTTGTAAGTGAATGTGTTTTATGAGATATGAGAATGAGTTGATTTTTCTGTGTTCCTTACATATGGAACATTAAATGGTAAGATCTTACTTACATGTGACTGTTTAAAAAGCCAGTAATTTTTTTTTTTTACCTGGCAAGACATGTACAAGTTGCTTCTCTTCATCTTTAGTTTACATTCTATTCAGTTTTAGTTCCTTGAAGATGTATGGGTGCTTGGAGCTATGCAGGAATTATTTTTCAGCTAACAGGGTTAGGGTTTGCTTCTTAGAGGTAAAATGGAGGAATCCAAGGGGCTTGTAATCCCTCAATTAAGTAAAGGTCTCTTTATGCATGTCTATTGCATTCAACTTTATCTTTATATCCTCCTTTTTCCTTTCTATATTTGTATCCACTCCCAAAAGGCACTGTCAGTCTTGAGGCCTGTGATACCCTCTTTCACCATACAGGCAATGTTGGCTGGCAAAGGTAAAGAACTTGCAAATTTCTAATATGTTAGTATTTGATGCAGATAAAAACACTCTTAATTGTTGTGAACCGAACATCTTACAAATGATTGTTTTCAACTGCATACCTGTTAATGTGACTGTCTTCATGCTGCAGGGAAGGCGAGTGGCAACAGGGTGAGAGACAGATGAGAAACAAACAAACAAAAAAACAACAAAAATAAGCAACAAGGTCTTCAGAGCTCAAGGAGGATAATTCCAAACTGATGTAAAACCCATGTTTACCTGGACATCTACTGTATCCTGATGTTATAGCTTCCATTAGTTCTACTTCATGAAGGTCCTGCCTGCACCTTGCTCCAGCCTGTTGAGGTCCCTCTGAAGGGCTTCACATCCATCTGGTATCAACCACTCCTCCCAGTTTTGTCATCTACAGACTTGCTGAGGATGCACTCTGTTCCATTATCAAGGTCACTAGTAAAGATGTTAATCAGTATTTGCCTGAGTATTGACCTCTGGAGTATACAACTAGCGACTGGCCTCTAATTGGACTTTGTGCCATTGGTCGCAACACTCTGAGCCTGGCTCTTCAGCTAGTTTTCAATCCACCTCACTGCCTACTTATCTATCCCACTCTTCCCTCATCCACTGACCCAAGCAACTTGTAGAAGGATGTCAGGTTGGTCAGGCATGATTTCTTCTTCATAAATCTGACTTCTAGTCTCCTTCTCGTCTCTCATATGTTTGGAAATGATTTCCAGGATTAGTTGCCCCATCACCACCCCAGGGATCAAGTTGAGACTGAGCTTATTGTTCCCTGACTCATCTTTCTTGAGCAGCAGTGATGTCTACTTCCTTGTAGTTGTTAGGACCCTTGCCTGGTTGCCATAACCTTTCTAGAATGGCCTCATGGACACCCAGCACTTGTGGATGCATCCCACCAGGTCCTATGGACTTGCTCTTGTTCAATTTGTTTAAATATTCCTCAGATCTTCTTCTATTAAAGGTAAGTCTTCATTGCTCCAGACCTTCCCATGTGTCTCAGGGGGCCTGTGATTGCTTAACATCAGCTTTATTAATAAAGACAGAGATGAAGAGGACATGGAATGCCTCAGCCTTTTCCATGTCCTTTGTCACAAGGTCCCCTGCCCTGTTCAGCAGCAGGCCCCTGTTTTCAATGGTCATCTTTATGCTGATGATGGACCTGTAGAAACCCTTGTTGCTGTCTGTTGTGTTGCTCACCACATTCAGATACAGACGTGCTTTGGTTTTCCTGTCCACATATCTGTCTACTTGAACAGTGTTTCTGTATTCCTTCTGGATCGCTTGTCTGTGTTTCCAACTCTTATGTGTTTCCTTTTTATGCTTTAAAAGTCAGGAGCTCCTTATTCATCACGTAGGCCTCCTGCCACCTTTGCTCTATTTCATACTTGTCAGGATGGACCATTCTTGAGCATGGAAGAGGAGATATTTGAAAATCAGCCAGCTCTTGTGGATCCCTCCTCTCCCAAGGGCTGTAACCAATGGTACCCCTACCAAGCAGATCACTGAACAGTCCAAAGTCTTCTTTCTCTTGAAGTCCAGGACTGTGATCCTGCTTTTTCTCAAGCTCCCTCCCCTCGGGATTCTGAACTATACAGTCTCATAGACGCTTGCAGCTAAGGCTGCCCTGAGTAGTTCTTCCGTGTCTGTATGAATCAGATCTTTATAGCATTTCCCCTTGTTGGCTATTTGATCACCAATGTCAGGAGGTTATCATTAACGCACTCCAGAAACCTGGATTGCTTGTGCCCTGCTGTGTTGTTTCTACAGCAGATATCAGGATGGTGAAAGTCCCTCATGAGGACCAAAGCCTATGAATGTGAGGTTTCTTCTAGTTAGATGAATAAAGCCTTACTTGCTACTACATGTTCTAAAGCCCGCTTAGGTCCCTGGATTGCTCCTGGCCTGAGAAGTCCAGAACCTTATGGGAGACAGGGCTTCCTTCTCATTTCCCAGCATACTCTTTTATGGGTTGCATTTTCCTACAGTTGTAATAGTGCTTTTGAACACTACTGGGGGCATGTGATGCTGTACAACTTTATGGTGAGGAAGGGAGTGTTTGGGACACAGCCTGGAAGCTAGCATCCTTTTGTTCAGGACACAAGTGTATCAAATATTTAAAAATAATGCTGAGTCTCTCCTGCAGGTTTTATCAGAGATATTATAGGGACAGTTCCCTTTCCTCACCCACTTTCCATCCATGTAGTTATAGTTGAAAATAATTTGAGGAAATTAGTGTAGGAGAAGATGGTGTCACGCTAAGGCAGTCTTATGAAGAAGCTACTTCTGCAGTATGTGTCTGGTGAGTATTAGCTACAAGGAAAGTCAAGGCACAAGCTTAAATAACTTAGCCCAGAAGTAAGGCAGAACTGAGAACCAGTCTCCTGATTGAGTTCTGTGATGCTTTCAAGGTCTGTAGCCAGGCTGGGGAATGTGCCCTCCATGTAGAACAGCTCTCTGCTACAATCCTTATTTTGAAAATCCTTAAATTTGGTTTCGTTTCTTTAATCATCTCAGTAACATTGTAGTAAAATAACTTTTAGTGATTGCTGGCATTGCCTATTTGGTAGACTAGTTCTGAAAATAGTTTTTTGTGTGTGTGTGTTGGAGATGTGTTTTAGTATTGTAGTCTGTGTTAAACAGAAATGTTCACTATTAGTTTGTAGGGTGGACATTTTTATCACACAAATACCAATCAGTAATCTTAACAGTGTTAATTATGTGCTCATATGCTAACTGTATACTTACCCAGATTGGTTGCAGTTCTGCAATGCTTACTTGTGTCAAAAGTTGTATTTTAGTTTGATACAGTCTTATCTGTATGAAATAGATGGCTAGATAATTCAATGAATTAATTGCAGTTTTTCTAAAATATCGCATTAGTAACAAGGCTTAAATGGTACATTACATCTTGCATAATGTTTTATGTACTGTACCTCACGGTTCTTATTGTTCCATATACCTTGTTCTGCTGTTGTATTATTGCTTAGGTTTTGTTATAAAAGTCACAAAAGCTCACAGCTGCTTAGAAACTAAATGGATTTTTTTTTGCATTTTATAAAACAAGTAGTTTGGTTGTTCAGTGCAATAGGATCTAGTCTAGCTAATTGAAAAGAATATTAGCAGCATTCTTCTGTAAAGATATAATACTTATTCATAGGCAAAAATAAGCCTAATGTACCTTAATTTTATGGAGCTGAAGAATTTTATAGTTATGCTTTATAGAATATTTTATTGTCTCAAGATGATATCAAATTAGTTCTAATTTAGCGCGTATGGCAGTTCACTTTATTAGCCAAAAAGTTGGTTCCTGTATAATAAGACTATAAATATAGAGCCTTCTGCCCCAGGGTACAGGGGCAGCTTAGCATAGGATCCCTGCACAGGCCTGTAGTACCATGCCCTGTGGTATGCCTGGATACCTGTCCATCTCCTGTCATCTGTTTATTGGTCATAGCAGCTTGTAACACCAGCCTCACAAACACAACCTTGCTAGAAAATTGTTGTGCAAACCAGCAAATTCCATACTTTCACAGTGCTTTACATGATGGGGTCTTGGTTCTTAGCCAGGGCAATTAGGCTCTCTGCCGTAAATACAAAGGAGTAAGAATTAGCTGGGCTACTTTCTGTCCTCCAGAATGCTTTATTGCTTTTGCTGGTGCTAGTAGATACTCAGGATATGATGCTGTAAAGTGCTGAACAGTCTTGATGTAGCTCAGCACACCCTATTACCATTTTAACTTTAGGCTGTTGGAATTACTTGGATGTTTTGCTGATTTTTGTCCAGGATGCTGTGTCCTTGTGGGATGAAGTCGTAGCGCACCAGAGGGCAGAATAAGCCTCTTGAGTGCTTCTTTCTAATGCTTACGTGCAGTGTTCTTATGTGTGTAGAAACTCTGTAAGCAACTGACATCCTTTTAAGCAATCAAATATTAGGTAATTTTACACTTGAATTATTCTGTGTGATTTTTTTAATGTAATACTTATATTACCTGTTCAAATGGATTTTGTGTGTGGCCTAGAAAGAAAGGCAGTTCCAGTAATAGCTAACAATTGCCATTTCGTATGTTTCTTCATTTGATCCATTAAATATTTATGGCACTTTACCACTTTACACGGTCTTTGTAATTGTGGCCTGTATGGTCAGACTAAATAGATCTAAACCAAAACGTTTAGTGACTTAGTGCAACTATTAATTTTATTAAACAGATTAACTTTAATAGCTAAATACATGTATTATGACTGTGAATACATTAAAAGAACAATGGAATAACACACTCCGTTTTACTAGTATGTATCAGAGTTATTAGCAAATACAAGCATTAACAAATGGCTCCCCAAACCAAATACTGTTTATGTCAATACTGACGAGAAAATTAAGGCATTATGTTTATGGGCATGTTTTAACACCACAGAAGATCTCGTGGCTGCTGCTGTGTGCTACTATTGCCTCTGTGCTCTCCTATTCTACCCCTCTCATTTTCTCCTTACCTGCCCCACCCTGCCTCCCCCAACAAAAATCCTCTTCTTCTGCCTGCCTGTGCTCTCAGGTAGGGAATATTTTCTTTCCCCACTATAGAAAACAATACAAAAACTCGTATGCTTTTTGGGTTCCAGTAACCTTTATTTGTGGTTTCTGTGATAAATTGCTAGGGTTTTGCTTTTTTTGATCTTTCCCTTTTGTTTTTTTTTCTTGTGGATCATTTCCTTGGTAAATGCTAAGCACATTTCTGCTAATAACTTATTTAGATGTATCAGGAAAGCAATTGTGTTTTAAAAATAAAAACAAAAAAAAGTAGAGTATTTCAGTGTTTAATCAGATGTGAAAAGGACCAGACTGAGCCCTGAAACAGGACTTTTCCATATGGCTTGGTAATTAAATAGCAAAATGTCATGGTTCTATAACTGAAGATTACAGATTTCTTTTTTTTTCGTGGCTTCAGTGGGTGTCCTTTGCATGATGTCTTACAAATGCAAGTAAGGGACATTTTTTAACTGCTGTTCCTGTGTTGTGCATTTGCTGAACAAAGCAGCCTGAACCCTGTGATGAATGAAGTGGTGTTTATCTTTGTGACCCTGATGACGGATAAAGTACCAACTCCTTCATCTCGTGCTTTGTGTGTGGTTTCTGCTTTAAGGCTCCGTAATTTGACTTCCTGACTGACTTCTGAATTTTGAATCTGGTGTAGTGAAAGGGGGCTGCAGCGGAATCCATGTTCATTCAGTGCCATGGCCCTGATTAGGTGTAGGTAGCTGTTGAAATCAAACCCTCAATTAGCACTGTTGCTACATAATTAAATGTGTTTTTTTTTTAAAAAAAAAGCTTCAAAATAAATTTCAGAATTGGCATCTTGTTTGAGGATATAAATGGTGTTAAACTGGATGGTTAATAAATATATTTTTATTTAATAAGCACATCTCTGCTTCAATTGTAGCAATTTTTAAGGGCAAAAATAATTGAACTGATTTCTGAATCTGGGGATGAGCAGGGAGAAGCAATTAAAAGGTCCTTGACAGTTTTACTCCTAACAGCTGCTGCAGGGGAAGAGAAAGCTGGTGGAAAGGGAATGCAAACAGTTGTGGCATTCATGTAGTTGTATTTTTTCTGTCAAATAGATGGCAGCAGAGTGTTGTATACAATGGAGCAGCTCCATCGGGCAACGGGAATGAAAGAGGAATGACACTTCAAGCTGACTTGTATCAACTGCAGCCTTGAACAACTTGTAGTTAGGCATAAAATAGGAAAGAAAGCTACTATTGATAATACAAGCGCATAGAGGATGAAGAAGGGTATGAGATGCTATAAAGTACTGAATTTCTGGAATAGTCCCAGGTGGCAAAACTTAATCTTTTAAGGTATGTCATCCACTCATGCAACATGATTGAAATCAGCTAACATAATATGCATGTCAAAATAGACAGAAAGAAAAAGAAAGTATTCACAAGTTGCAACTGAAAGTAATATACAGCTGCCTTGGGGTACTGTAGGAATTGGCCAGAATGCCTATTTTTTAGTTAAGCAAGTTAGAGAAAGGAAATGTCAGTCCTCAGTCAGGCAAGCATTCTTTGGTAAGGTTTGCTCAAATGTCAGCTTCTTTTTTTTTTTTTTTTTTTTTTTCAGTCTGTTATGCCCTGATCCCCAAAATTGGATTTGCTGTTAAAATGAGCCAGTGTGCAGATCTGTCTCTAGAAGTGTTTGATTAATAATAGTAGTACAGTGCTTGACTTAGTTTTTATCAAGTACAAAATAAATGGCTGCAAAATAGATGGTCGTCTAGGCATTACAGAGGCTTCTGTATGCTCATCTGCATCTAAAATTTTGTAGCAGGGCTTTCCCAAGGTAAAGGTAGAATTTGGTCTGTATTGAAGGCTTTGACTTTTATGTCAATGATAGTTCAAGACCTGGGATTTTAAGATATTGTAGTAGAAGAATAGAAAAGAAACCTTAAAAACGAATGTTGTAGTGTGACTAGAGTAGTCTCGAGATTATGTCAAGGCTGGAAAAGCCAATACAGGGTGCTATCTTAGTCATAAAACATTTTATTTCTGATATGGATGTGAGAGTGCTACCATCCTGTGTAAGCGTTAGCTTCACTGTTTATTTTTCTGATGTACCTCATTAGAGTTTTACTTTCTATAAGCTGATGTTTTTGTAACTGAATTGACTGAAAAGCTGTTAGAACAACAGCTTGGTGATACCTGGCAAGTTTCTATTGATAACTAATGTTTCTTTTTCTCAAACTTGGTATTTTAGTGATCCACTCATGCCCTTCAGCAGGCTAGTAAGAAAACCAAATTATAACATAATTTACTTCTGAGAAGTTGGAAGAAAAGCATTTAATTCACTTTGAAGTGTATCAGCTAAAGCTAGCTGCTACAGTCTACTGAGATCAGAGGGTAATGCAGGTTTACAGGAACTTAGGTGACTTTTCAGGATCATTCATGAACCTATGGAGAATGCTAATAGAATAGCTGACTTCTGGAGTTTTTTCATTATGATTAAATTGCTGTTCACAAAGCTGTATGAGTGGCTCTGCGTGTTTGGTTGTTTTTTTTTTTGCTTTTTTAATTTCTTTAAAACTGAAGTATTTTGACAAATTTAAGAAAATGTTGATTATATGCAATACCTGTTGTTTGAACGTTGGTAAAGCACTGCCATTAAATAGAGAAAATAAATCTGATTTGTTAGCTTCATGTTATTACTCATCTACCTTAATGCATTTACTCCTGTTAAGTATCAAATTAATTTGGTATATCATGTTTTAAAATTCTTACTGTGCCTCTGAACATGCTTCCATTATTGCACACTAATTAATTTCTAGGAAGAAAAAACATGCCGGTTTTTGTGTATTTAGAAACCATTTACTAAGTTGCATTACAAATGAAATCCTATGATATATCTGTGAATACACGATAGTATGTGCATTGCATTGATTATTCAGATTTATTCTACCAACCTAGTTTAACTTTTTAAAACAAGCAGTTCCAAAGTTTGTTCTGCAATTCTTCTTGGGACTAAGTGCTGCGGAATCCTATTTAAACAAAACATCATTGAAATAAGTGCTTATGGGGGGGGTTGGTGTCTCTTGCCTCTTTTCCATCAAGGTAAGGATATTAGCTTGAATGACATCATTTAATTTTCTCAATTTTTGAAATGGTATATTTGCATAACAAAGCAGTGTTTTTTTCCCTTTAGGATCATTGGTACTGCTGGGGTGTATGTGTGCGTGCATGTTTCTATTCTTCGTGCTGAGTAATGCTAGATTTGTTCTTTGTTCTGTGTAAGCTTGGCTTTGTGGTTTATGCAGTTTTAAAAACATATGTTCATTCTCAGCTTCCTTCATCTGTGGTAGAAATGCACTGTGCATCTTAAAGCTACTTGGTATGTTTTATGGGTATGCAAAACGAAATAAAATATTTTCTGTTGTAAAAAATGGTTTTGCTTTTTTAGAGCATAAAGCAGCGCAGAGAACGTAAAGCATGCAATGTTTTTTGTTAAAGAATTGTTGCAGAGAGATGTGCATACTTAAGATCATAGAACCTATGATAAAGAAAATCTGTGTGGTCGGTAATGACAGCACACGTTTATATTAAGAGGGATTAATTTCACTGTTACTACAGTCCATGGACACAAGTTTCTATTTTTCCTTAACATTATGGAAATTGAAGATGAAACGTAATTTGAGTTCTAGAACTGTAATGAAATTTTGTTGCTTCACAAGTTTCAGTAATTTTTGTGGATGTTAATTTTGTGGATAGACATTGTTCAACATAGTGATGTTTAAAAAAAAACAAACAGGCAAAATATAAATTCTTGTTTTGGGATGTTCAGGATCAATTACTGTTGGGTGCATTTTTCTGTTTTTAGCAATATTCTATGCAGATTCCGTCAAGGTCTTTGCTTCTTAGCTGTTTGTCTCCTGTAAATTAGTTAGTTGTTTACTTTCTAAACAATGTCCATTTGGTGTTTATCGATAACCTGTCCAAATCAGGAATCAGGTTGGTTTAAATAGTATTACTGCAGTTGATTTTTTTTTTTTTTTTCTGATGCTGCTGTATTACACTTTAGCAGGCAGAAAAACATTATTCAGGAAATTGTTTAGTTCTCCTCAAATGAAGAGCTATATATTAGGAACACTTGGGTCTGGAGAAAAATCCTCACCATTTCTTGTGCCCTAACACGCAGCTTGTTTTGAAGAGGAATTAAGTATTTTTTTTGCATAACAGCATATTGTTTGGAAAGACTTTTTTTTAATTCAGCTCTGTCCGTTGTGTTAAGAACTCTTCAAGTTCTATTAAATTTTTATTTGACTTTTTTTTAAGTGTAGCTGTATCGAGCATCTTTGGCAATAGACTCAGACTCCAAAGGGTATAGTTAAAGCAAAAGAAGCAGTCTGGTGGTTTTTCTTCCTACACAGCTATCCATACTAGCTTTCCATTACCTTATTTTTTCATTAAGCATCTACTGAATATATTGGCTTGAATAATTGCATTGTGAGTGCCTAAACTGCATTTTTGCTGTAACTGTGATGCTAAGAAATAGCATTTTAATTTTAGCCAGACATTCTTGCATAATTTTGCTTCGTGGTGATGCAATTTCACTGGCATAGCATCAGAACAAAGAATATAGCATCAAACAAGAATATGAAAACAAATTAAAGGATGCTAGAAGTTTGAAGCACTGCTTTAAATATTTTAATGTGCTTAATATTCTAGATTTTTTTAAAGCTTTTTCTGTGTGTGTAATAAGTGAGTTCTGTGGAGCTTTTCTAATTTTATGTTGGTGTAATACTTTCTTCCTTTAACTTGTCTCTAAAACTGCATTGTGGCAAAGAACATCCTCTAGAAATGATGTATTTTAATTACAAGGCATATATGTACAACCTATGTATTTAGTTAGCTGGGCAGTAAAACTTAATTGCAAAGCTTTAAAAAAAAGCTCCTGAAAACACTGTATACATTCAGCACACTGAGTGTATGGAACTAGTAAAAGATTGTTTACTAAAACCACATTATCTAAAATGCCAATTCCACTAAAAAAAGAGTAGACTAAAAATTGCATTGAGTAGAGGATAATATAAGATGCAAATTGTTTGATACTGATCTGTTCTATACTGTAATCTCTTCAATGTATAAACTTCAATTATAGCAGCAGTTCTTGTCAGTTTTATCTGAAATAAAATGGTATATAATTCTTCCTGCTGATTTCAAAAGGTACAACTTAATTGAAACAATATGGTATGTAAATAGCTGATAAACGAGAATTCTTTTCAAATGTAATACACAAGAAATTCTGTAAAATCCTTTCGGGTCTTCTGGCATGCTAGACTTTTCTGAAGCTGGTTGCAGTAATTCTAATGGAAGAAAATAGGACTGATTGACTTGTCATGAGGTCTGATCCAAAGGCCACTGAAGTGAATGGAGGGGATTCTGTGTACAGTGCTTGGGAGTATTTTAAACTTGTGTTTTTTTTTTGTTACTGCTCCGTTCTGTGCCTAATACTTAGAATTTGTTCAGATACCAGTATTTCTAGGTATTGTGAATTTTTTTCTTGTAACATTTAGTTGTTTCAGAGTATTGTTACTGAATATTGGAAACCCCACCGAGTAATTACGTTCTTATAGTGTTACTATATTTGCTGCATTATTTTTATTAAATAGCTTAGTGATGAGAAACATGCATTAGGAAGTTGGACTGTAAACAGGGGATGCTAAGTAAGATTTAAAAGAATGAGGTACAAGTCAGATGAAGACCAAAACTTCATGTAGTTTTTGGAGAATCGCATACTGTTAACCTTGTTTAAATCGTGTAAGTACTTTATTACTTGTAATTCGTTGCCTTACATTTGTGGTTAAGGTACTGAACTAGAATTCCCCTATAAATATTAGTGTAGGGTATTCTTTATTTATATTAAATAAATCAAAGCAAATGACTTGAACTTTTTTCAGTGCTTCAACTTAAAATAAATAGTTGGAAATCTGATGATTAGCATTAAGACAATTTTGTTGAAGACAAAATTTCACAATAATGACATGAAACTGATCAATATAAATAACATGATAGTGTCAGTGTAGATTTTGTAATCTAAGAACAGTAATAGTTTTGCAATTTAATGGTTGAAAATACACGTAACACTATCTAACATGAAAACCTGTCTTCATTCAAAGGGCAATTTTGCCATCAATTCTGTGGTTTCCATATTAAAGCTGAAATATTTTTTAATCCAAGAATGCTTCGCTTTAAAACAAAAAAGAGTAGGGGGGAGGGGAAGCAAAAAAAAAAAAGTTTAATATAGTGAGACCCATGAATAAAACGGAATTGTCTGCTATATATTATCCTTTCTGTCAGCAAGTATAGATTAAAGTTGACTTTGCTTCTGTAAGCAAATGTTAAGATTTTTATAGGAGGGGTATCTTAACGACATGTTACATATGCATATTTACTGTTAGATGTTAACATGTTCACAATGTGCACTGTTAATAAAGCAAAACACGTGGCTTTCTAATGCCATAGAGTAAATAATTTGATTATTTAAAGGTCACCAGAACAATATATTGAAAACAATTACATTTTAAGGCAAACAAGTAATTGAACTTTAATTTAAATGTAGCTTAAGTTTTAATTTATGGTTGGATTTTTTTAAAGTAGGCAGGCACTTTTATGGGGTTTGGAAGGATGAGCGTGTGATCTTTAATTTTTGAAGAGGAAATTTTTACATATTGCAATTAAATGTTATGAATGTAAACTTTACAGATTTTTTTTTTTAACTTTTTCAAATGGCTTTCTCTCAGTATACCTATGAGTTTGAAAAGAACATCCCAAGGTGTATGTGCACGTGTGGAAGTCTGGCTATCACTAGAAATTTGCTTAGGTGCTGTTCGGTTCATTTATGTGTTAATCTCTACCTGTTACATAGACTATGCTGCAAGACTGCCAGCACAGGAGCTATTTCTTTGCATGTCTTCTAGGCTCTGGTGTGGTTTATAACATCTCTTCTGGACTGCAGTACCATGATGATAGAGCATGCTTTAAATGAAGCAGTTGATAGGTAGAAATATCTTTTGGTCTCCTTCCACTAATACGCTGTTAGATACCTTACTTCAGACTAAGCTTTCTAGCATGATTTTTGGTTTTAATCGAACTGCTGTTTGTACATCATTTGTGTTTATTGTTTCGTGTTTGTATTTGTGTTATTTATTAAATAAATATTCTTGAACTTCATGAATTAGTGCTTTTTTGCTTTCCTTAGATTTTAGCCTATGTAAAGCATTTTGTCCAACCTAATTAGGTTTGCATAAAATCAGAAAGTATATTTGTTAAATTAATATAATTTTTTTGTATGTTATAAAATTGTAGTTAAACATTTGATATAAACGCAGGTGGGTGCATTTTAAAAAATGAAGCACAATTTAATTATTTGTAGGCATAACCTATAAATGCAAACATGTACATAGGTGTAACCTGTAAGTGCAAATCTCAGCAGTATAGATTGGTTTTTCTGAAAGTCTGTAGTGGCTTGTCTGTACTTTATTTCTTTACCAAAATATTTATTAGTACGTGTATTAACATATTTGTACATTGTCACATAACATTTAGAACTAGTTTTAAAAACCTTTTGCTTAAGAAATTGATTGAAATTGAGACGGCAATCAGAAAGTAGTTATTTTGTCAATGACTAATTTAAAAGATCTTTGTGAAATGAAAGATCTGCAGGGTTCTAGTCACTGTATTTCTCTTAACATAGAAACATACTGCGATTATGTTTAAAATGGTGTGTTTAAAGTGAGAAATTGCTTTCCTGACAGGCAATGAAATCTGGAGGGTGCACTATCTGCATTGTTGGTTTTATGACTATTAGATGTATTTTTTTCTCTTAACTTTTATTTTCTTTCCCCATTTTTTTTATAGCACTGTGTGGGAAGCTGATATATAAAAGATGCGTGAAATTATTGAGAGAGCAGAAAAGAGTTCTCTGTTAACCGTTTATTAAATTGTTAGATACTATAATATGCATGTTCAACTGCATTGCTGTAACATTTACTTGCTTGTGTGGCACATGAATTACTTGGAATGACATCAAAGCTATTTTCTATGTATTAATAATGCTAAAGATTTCAAGTAGTTGTCATGTCATGAGCTAAATGTAATGATAATAGTACACAAGTGTAGTAGATTGGGTGTTGCATTACTATTAAAACTTACCAAGTACAAAAGCCAGACTGAATGAATTAGTCTTTCATCTTTTTTTCTTCTTCTTCTGTCACTTTTTGATTTAAGTTTCTTTTCTTTTTTGTTAGATGGGTGGTAAGCATGGGGAATATGTGAAAATGTTACACTTTGGAACTGATTTAAAAGACTTTGACTAGAACCATCTGTTCCCACCTCCTAATCTTCAAGCTCCTGAAAAATAGGCCAAACCTTATCCCAGGGGGTCCAGTGGATACAACTATCTACAACAATAATAAGATGCAAAAATCCAAAATATACAAATACCAAAAGCTCAGTGATCTGTAGCAACCTACTCTTGCTTCTGGGTGCTTTTTACAGGTCTGCCTTACTTAGGTGGGAAAGGGAATATAGGATACATATGGGGAGCTGGGGGAAGCCACCTATTTGTCTCCATGTTAAACAGCACGATACTAGCACAATGAAACTTGCAAAAGAACATCATCATCACCTTGCCTACATGTCCGTGTTTCCACTTTGACAGAGGAACTGATTTTCTACATATTCCCTGCTCTCACTGTGTTGCCTCTTCCTGAGAAAATATTCCATTATGTCTTTTAGAGCTAAAAATGAGTCTGAACCTCACCTTTTAAAATTAAACAGAAATAAAATTAATGCCCTTGCGAGCATCAAAGTAAGGCTCAGTGTAGGGACAGTCCTTTTTGAGTGGTGGTTTTGTGCTCAGAACCCTGATCAGTATCCTGCTGTACCTCTTCCTTGGTATGGTTGATCACTAAATTCTGTTGCCAACAAGGTGATTTTTAAAGGTAAATGGAGACTCCCTGGGACTAGTGCCTCATGTCACTCTCTTTGAATCCAAAGCTGTGTTTAAACTGCAGTGTGTGGAGTCCTCCATGGCTTGGGTTTCTCTGGCATTTGACATCCATCTGAACTGGTTGCAAGGGTTAGTGAGGTAATACGGGTAAAAATACTAGCCCATATGCCAAAAAAAAAAAAAAAAAAAAAAAAAAGGGGAGGAAAAAAAAAAAAAGGCTGGCAACTGTGAACAGCACCATCCTGCAGCTTAGTGTTTTACAGGCATGGACTCAGTTACCGTGATTTGTGACCACAGCTCGTTATAACTACACAGCCACATAGTGTGCGAAAGCTGAAGCTGGCATAATTCTCACCAATAAACACAGTTATGCTACGAATACATTCACCCTGAGATAGATCTCCCTTTTTGTAGTAAGTCCACTCTGAGAATGTGTTGTTTACTAATGGCATATCTGGGCTTTATCCCAGGTGCTGGAGACATGATCCTCACCTTTCTCAACATGAGCTCCACAACAGCTGTGTACCTATAACACTAGTTCAGCGGGTTATGATTGCCAAATACAGTACTGAGTAGGAGTTAGATCCTAGGCTATGGTATTTCTTCCTGGAAGAAAAGTATTCTCCAGGCAACTTGCAGAACCGAATTTTTTAATTAAACTCAACTTTTTTTTTTTTTTTTAATGAGTAATATTGTGCATCCCTGTCAAACCTAAAGAAAGGTAGCTGTTGGCTAGTTTAGTCAAAAGTATCTATGTGGGTGTGTGCATGGAGGGAAAGGAGGGAAGAGGCTGTTGGTTGTACTTTAAATACTTCAATTACTATAGGTGCCACAGAAATCTTTTTTTAAGCATACTGGTATTATGATAGACTATGGAATTATTTTTCTGTATGTTTCTCAGGTGTTGCTCGGAACAGGAAGATCCCAAGCATACAGAAATGTATGCTGTGGAACCCGTGTTGGTACCTGACTAGACTGTTGTTTCAATCCTCTCTGTGACTTTTAACACAGACTTAATACTACTCCTGCTATTTTGGCTTTACATTAAAAAAGAAAAAAAAAAAGGAAAAAAAATCTCAACTCCTGTAGGGTGGTTCAGGAATAGTTTTTTTGTTTTTTTTATATGCTATGTATAAAGCTGAAAGCAAAGTTGGCTGCAAACCATTTACTTGTCCTCAGGCTGCTTTGCTACCTTCAAATCACCATCATGTTTCGCCTCTGACTTAAGGTCTTTAGTGAGCAGCTGAGAGGGGATACCAAACTGCCTCTCTACCCTTTTACCACCCCACCATGATTGCCTTTATGTGTAATAATCTTAAACAATGTCCTCCCTACTAATATAAATGTTTAACTATCTTTTTGAAATCCTTCCTCCAGAGAGACACACATTTGAGGCCTATTCTAACAGCTGTAACTAAGATGCTGCTGTTCCTTGAGCTCACTCATTTAAAACAAATTTTTGCGGAATATCCATCTGCTGCTGTAAGAAATGGCTTTATTTCCACAGTGAAAAGTTGTAGAGCTTAACTGCATCAACAAGGTAGGAGGGCAAGTTGGTTGTGCATTTGGACTGTGCTGCTAATACAGATTTGAAGTTCCATGCAGCAAGGACTATAGCTCCTTGGTGTTATTGCTTTTCTTGCAAGATTTGCCATTGTGGCATCTGATGTGCATGACCATGTGTGTTCTACGTGAAGTGAAGAAAGCAACAACTTCCATTTCTGGCTTCCTACTTCAAAGAGCTGTAACACAGAGGTTCAAAGATGGGCTGTTCTCAGAACTGCATGTGCTTCCCCGCCAGAATGCATATGTTGTAGTCATTTAGTGGTAGTAGTATTGCATGGGTCACTTTATTCTTGCATATTCCAATGTTTAGGTTATGTTTATAAAACTGCTTTAGAAAAATTAATGCTTTAGTTTTTGGGTTTTTTTTAAGTGTTGCATTCCGTGGGAATAATTCAGACTTTGTAATCTGATAACTATTTTTACTTTGTCAGGCACTGTTATTAGCATGCTCCAGACATGACACGATTGTACCCCAAGCTAATGGAGATGGTTGATTTTTGTTGTATCTTTCTTTTTTT
>VXAA01007270.1:307835-320129 GCA_013399115.1 Anseranas semipalmata
CCTTTTTTTTTTTTTTTTTTTTTGTCTAAGACAACAGGGTACTTTTCCGTTTGTGTTGCAGGTGCATACAGCACTTGATGTATCCAGTTAAATCAGCACTCCCCTTAATGTTTCTGCTCATAGCCAGAGCCTGATCCTTTGATAGGAGAGGGAAAGCGTGACTTCTCCCATCTCCTCTCCCTGCAGTGTCTGTAGGGGAACTGAAATACATTTCTTGAGTAGAAAGCAAGACAGTAGTTTTATTAGACAGTGAATGTTAGCATTGTTTTGTTCAGTGTACGAATACTAATTGCTAATTCAAGTAGTCATGATGATAGTGACTTCTCTCAGGATCAGAAGCATAGGCATAAGGGTAATGGTGTCAGCTGTAAACATCTCTAATGCAAATGTTACATTAGAAATAACATCCCTCAGTGCAAACATCTATTGCATCTTTGAGTAATGTGCTAACTAGTATGCTCTTTTGAAAGAGCTGCTAGTTCCTGTGTTTTAACTATGTAACATTTGGCTGTTTGTGAATCCTATCAAAGCCACCAATTACTGCTGTTAAAGCTTTGTTGGTCATTGCCTCTGTATAACATCGATATTGCAGATTTCAGGAGCTAGTATGTTTCACTTCTAGTTGTCTCTTTGGCCTAGCAAACTGTTAGAATGTGGGAAGGTTCTGTAACTCAGTTTACCACAATTTAACTCAGTTGTCTTTACAGATACCTATAATACTTCAAATCTGAAATAAAAATACAAGTGATGATAGAGACATTTTAAAACAAAATTATTACTTTGATAATTTTATTTTAAAAATTGGAAAAGTTATGTTTTCCTAACTTGCTCATCATAATATCCAGTTAGAAAGACTGAGGCTTTTCAGAAGAGGAAGATTGTGCCAGTGTTCATAATAATTATACATTGTTGTAATGTAGCCAAGGTTGCAATATTCTTCTTGAAAGAAGAAATAAAAAAGTACCTTCTGAATTATGTGACACTACACCTTCTTAAATAAGCAAAGCATTTTATACCCATAAGCTAGTAAATGCGAAGTTTTTTGCTATGGAATTGAAGCAATTACAATATACGTTAAAGTATTTTTAAGTATTAGTCATGTGTGCAATAATGTGGTATTCTAGACCTTCTGTGACCCTGTTGATTTCTTACAGTTAAATAACAGTAGATGTATTAGATATCCTATGTAATTTCATCAGTATGCATTAAAGTAGATAGTGACTACGAAACTTTTTCTTAGTCTTCTGTACAATAAAACAGGAAACAATTTGGTTGGCGACATAGAGGTGGAATGCAGTACGAAAATGAAATAAGATAAAACTCCCTATGGAGAAGCAGTCTGCATGTTACACCCTGAAGGGATGAATGCTGATACTGTGCACGAAGGGCTTCTTTAGAGTCTTGGAATTTCTAAATATTTATTATGGCAGTATAAAATGGTTGAATTACATAATGTGTTGCTGTTTCCTGCTTTCTATATCCTGAAAACACTTGATAATCTTAAGCTTAAATACTTCTTGTAGTTGCATTAGAGTTCTGCAGATAGGAGCTGTGAAATAATCAACATTATTGAAAACAATATTTAAGAGCAAAAGGGAGATTAGTAGTGCACATATTCTGATGGTTAAAGTACTAGGCTAAAAGTAGGAGGCCAGGGTTTTAACTCTTCCCTCACCATTGACTGTAGGGAAGTGAAAGCAGACTAAGGTTCTGACATGCGAGGTGGTGTAATGCTCACTTGTTGCAATCTTGTCAATTCATTGTGTGAAGTCCTGTATTGCTCTTAAGATTTATTTACACAGCTGATATGTTTTGAAGATTTATGATGCCAACAAATATACTGAAAATTATTTTCATTGGTTCTTGCTTGCAGTATGCAAGCAATTGCTGTTCATCTATAAAAGGTTATTCAGACTTTGAAGAACAGGGCCTCTGTTCTTTTACTTTTCTCTCTTAAATTATCTTGAAGAATCTTTGAGTGTTACTTCTTGATGTTCATCAGTAGCAATGGCAAGGCAAAGTACAGATATCAAGCTGTTAACAAAACTGAACAAAATGCTCACTGGAACAATGTATATGTGGTTATGGAGTTATTAGACCTGGCATGTAATGCTGTTTTTACCTTAATGTTAAGATATTTGCATAAAGTTTAAAATGTATTGGAGATGATTGAATCACTAGCAGGGAAGGGGGGGCGGCATCCTGTCATGAGTAATAGGGGATCTTAGTATCCTGAGTAACTTCAAGGGGAACAACAAACGCTGAAAATTGTTCCCAGAGTTGGAAAAATGATAATTATTAAAGATCTGTATTTGTAGATACAAATTTTTGGATGTATTGTGTGCACATCTCTGTAAGCAGCCATGCCATGCTCTAAAGCTGTGTTTTCTCATCTCTTGAGTCCAATCTGTGACATACTGGGCTGCAACATGTGGTTCTGAAGTTCCTGGAGATTTTCAGCAGCTAGTTCTGTTTGGGCACAGGAGATGTCGCAGGGGCAGAAGCTGTGCCAGCACATCCCCACCTCTGTACACACTACCGATCTGGCAAAGAATAAATGGATCTTTAACAGGCCTTGGTTTCCCAGTGTGCTGTTGTCACCAAAACTGTCCCTGTCCTCCCATTTGGAGCTCCGAAATCAGCAGAGTAAAAATCTGTGAGAAAGTTTCTCTCTGTCCATCTAGTTAGCCCTACTATTTTCCTGTGAATGTGCTGCCTGCTGTTGCTGCTAATGTTATCATTGCTTTAGGGGGAGAATATGCAGAATGGTGTGACTGCAACATGAGGTTTAGAATGGGAAGCTGCATGTTGTCACAACTGGATTCAACAAATCAACACAAGAGTAGATGTACAAATCCTACAAGAGGAGTGACCAAGCTGGATAATGAACTCTGGTATCCATTTTCCTAACCTGTTGAAGAGTTGGTGCAACATCAAGCTTCCACAGATGAATTCATACATTTGTATTAATTCTCTGGGAAGAGCGGAAGGTAATTGGAAGTCTCATTCTAGAAACACCCTTGAATACACTCCTGGTGGTAGGATTTGTCCTTTTTTGTGTAGTGTACTGATTTAGTTAGTAATGAGATGCTTATTGCTCAAACAACCACTAGAACAGTTTGTCACTTGGTAGCTTATTGCCTGGAGCTGTAAGAAAGAAAACTTCAATGTTCTTAAATGTAAAGACAGATTTTAATTGAGCAATAGGGTGCTGCATTGCAGGACTGCATAATTGCACTGTCATTTTTAGCATACTCTTTTTTGTGGTTTTTTTTTTTTAAGTGGCAACACAGAGCTAAAAACTACTGCAAAAAGTCACAGCTCCTGATTTACTCAATTTAACTTTGTGTTAGCTATTCTTGGAAAATGGCCTGCCTCTTTATTGTCTGTTCCAATGACGATTCCATCCTTTTGTAGACTTCTAGAGAAAGAAGTTGTGCGTCCTCATGAATAAGAAAGTTTGTAGATTATAGTTTTTTTTTCCCTGTCTGTGACACCAAAGTAAAGGTCTATGAACGTAGCAGGCAGAACATTCTTTTAGTAATACCTCCTGAGTTGGATTTAGTAAAAAGATGTGCAAGCATTTTCCCGTTACCTGTGTGGGCAAACTAGAGGCCATTTTAAAAATAATGCCCCAAATCTCTCGGGTATAATGATTATGCCTGAGTTTTTGTGATAGACTGACAGCTGTGGCTTGCTGTGTGTTGATTCAGGCTTCCTGTTGATTCACTGTTCTCTGGCGGAATGCTAGCATGCTTGGTTTCATTGGTGCATAGCTAACAGAAGGAAAGGGAGTTTGTTATGACTGGGTCTTGTTAGTCTTGTGACTTTTTTTTTGTGGTGGCCAATAAAGCAGCACACCTTTTCATACATTTGACTAGTTACTATGATTCAGATATTCAGCTGGAACTGAAGAAAAGAGACTGACAGTATCCAACCATTAGTCTGGTGTACAAGAAACAGTCGCGTATTACTAAGGTGGTTTGGAAAAGCTACTCCTGGATGTCTGATATAAAGCCAAATCCTTTCTCAGAACTGAAGTGACTAAGAACCTGATGTCAGTTTACTGGTGAAATACATACTGGCATTTATCTTTTTGTGGTACCCTTTGACATCATGCTGGGACAGCAATTCTCTCAGTTTCTGTAGCAATGGGCTACTGTTTACCCTTTGCCTTTTTTTCATGGAGGACGGTATGTATTTCTGCTGAGTTTTTAATTAAAAACATTTAAATGAGATAAGTTCTGTAGACTAGACCATTTGCTTTGAGCTTGTGGACCATCAGAGACTTACAAAACAGGGTGTGGAAAACAGTGTGCTAAGGAATTAATTTAATATAGCGGAACAGTTATATTAAATAAGCAGCAGTAACTGCTTTGTGTCTCAGCTTCATTTCTTGAAGATGTAATTAGTAAAACTTTATGCACCCCGGTGCTGACCCTTCTTTTAACTCTAAGGCACAGATTTTCTATAGTTATCCTAAACTGTAAAGCATCAAAAGTTATTTACAGCTTTTTACCAGCAAATGTGAAAGCTTCATTAAAAACGTGTGTATATTTTCCTTTGTCTTTAATCAAATATAATGACCTGTTATAATCCCTTAAGATGTAAATTAGAGTAACAATTAATTATGATATTAATTAAGACTACAGTTCCTCCCCTGAGCTTTTCTCTCAAAAAGGTATTTGTATAGTTCACTCTGCTGCAAAAATCAAAACAAAACATTGCTTACTATTCAAGGAGCAGTCTGAAAAGAAAAATACTTCTTAAGCAGTAGATGAGCACATACACTTTCTTTTCATTAGGGAAAAAAAAATGCATTTTTAGGTCTTCAGATATTACACAGATTGTCGGGATATATTTTTTTTTCTCTGCAAATAAGGAGTAAGGTTATAGTACTACTAATGATGTGCTCCACAATTTACTTAAGTGTTTGGCACTTTGAGTGAAACCACAACAGATGCATGGGAAAAGTAAAAACCAACCAGCCAACCAAAAAAGCCCCCAAACAAACACTCCCCTCCCTCTGCTGCCAAATTATATATATGGGAAGAGGGAGTGAAGAGAACCTCTGTGTATGTAAAGGGAGATGTGGGAAACTTAAAACAATTTTATGTTTGTGATTTAAAAACAAAACATCACCTTGAGATGTACTGGTGAGTTCATTCATTAAGAAATATGGCCAAGAGAACTACGAGAGTGTCTGGCAGATATTTTGGATCATGGCAGAAGAACAAGAACACATAAGCTTCTAAACAGGACAAAATGATACTGAGGCATCAGCCAAAACTGTTGTGTTTAGACAAGTATGATTTTGCTATTAACACATCAGATGGAATGCTGCACTGAAACTTCCCTTTATTTAATCTGCAAAGTAAAAGTTACCGTTGTTTAAAGATACTGTAAAGAGGCTTTAATTTTAACATCTGCAAAACGGTTAATTTGCCATATGATAAAGCACGTTTCTTGATGCTGCTTGGAAGCAACCGTTGTTCTCAGTCATACAAGTGCAATTAACGCTCATCTAAATAGGTAAATAGTGTTCTACTTGAGATTATCTTTTCACAGCATGAGTTAGTTTTTACATTCTCTTGTCTTTCTTTGCTTTTCCTTTAAACAGTAACTTATGTTAGCAATAGTTTTCTTCCTCTTCCATTCCTTTTGTTTTCAGGAGATGGAGGTGTGGGAAAGGGGAAAGGGCATGATGAAGAGAAAAACAGTATTTTTATAGCTTTTAAATCGTCCTAGCCAGTCACTGAAGTTCACGCCTCACTGAGATAAAATGAGAATGTTGGAGTGCATAGTTAGCTGGCAGTAAAATGTGTGGGACAAGATCGATTTCACACTGTGGTATCCATAGGCTGTTCCCTCAAGGATGGGTAAAAGGCGGCAGTGCTACATCTGCAGAACAGATGCAGGCAGGAGCAAACGCATGCTTCTCTTGGGAGGGTTTGGACAGCACTATTGTGAGGATTCAGAAATGCATTTGCAGGAGGTATTCTGCCCAATGAGGCAAAAAGATTTTTCTCTAGAAGAAAATTGGTCACAATTTTAATATTATTTAAAATCTGTCCTTGTTTTAGAGGTATTTTTCATATATACATGCACATACATACTGATGTGGCTAGCCACCTTGTTTCTGCCTTACTCAAGTGGAACCGCTAGCTGTGCTAGACTTTTCTCCTTGTACCATATTTTCTTTTTGGTATATTTAAAACCAAATTCAACCAGCAGTGTTCTGGCAACCTAGTGCTAATGTGAGTGAGTACCTCTTCTGCCTTGTAAGTATTCCTGCAGGGGCTGCTAGAATTTAGCCTCTGTATTCTATGTACCTGTTTTTCTGGTATTACTAATCTACCAATCGAGCTACTTAAAATCGTGTGGTTGTAGCCATAGTTGTATTTTGTCTTTTTGTATTTAAGACCTTAGTGTATTGTCTCAAAGAAAAAAAAAAAAGGCTTCACAGTCTTACGGAGTAGTTATATTTTCCTTTTAATGGAGGAATCCTCTTTTTCTATTACAGGAATGCAGGAATGGGGTGTTTAGAAGGCAATAATCTGTCTCCCTGTTCTCTTGCACTTCCCCCCTCAAAATATGGTAGAGGTGACCTTGCATGAAAATTTGGTAGGGAAAAATAATTGTCTTCTGGTCTTGAGGTGTTTCGGTAATGCTCTTCTGCAGGCTATCAGATAAAACCCTAAGTTTTGTCAAACTGAGGTGATATTCCACTCACTGTAATGTTAAGAGGAATTAATGTTTTATAAAGACTGCTAAACTCTTAACAGATGTTCTATGTATAGTCTAATTTAGTTCTCCACTACTGGAACACCTTTTTTCCATATATCGTGGCATCTTTAAAAAGGACTATATGTGTTCACAGATGCATGATGAGTGTTTTGTTTGACAAAAATGCAAAGAATGAAATTTTAATTTGCTGAAATATATTTTGCCTTACTTTTCTTTGCAAAAACACCTGTTGAGTTTTCCCCTGATTCTCACAAACAGCTGACTGAAACCAGTCATGAAAAGGTTTGTCCGTGACAGAAAAAATTTGAGCTTTTATTGTGAGATGAAAAAAGTAACTGTAGTCACAGCTCTGGTCCTACTTAAACTTTATCAAGCAATTTGTATTACACCTGAAATATTTTAATAAGTAAATAAATAAACTGACTGTTGGCTCTAACATATACTTTTCAACTGACGTCTGTTAGCTTGCTGAAGTTGTTTTTTTGTGTTTGCTGGTTATACATTTAATTACAGAAGCACACAGATAGCGTATGGCATCAGAATACTGACAAAAGAAGTGTTATCTAGACTAAGAAACAGGGAAGAAGGAAAGGTACTTGTTTTGACAGTCAAAAGCAAGTCATGGTAATTCTTTAGTGAAAGTAGATTTCTTGACATCTTCAGTGCTAGAATAGGTCTGTAACTGAAAACTACATTTCCTTTTTTCTTAATTCACTTTCAAGGAAGAAATCATTAGAATTGAATAGCATACTTACACCATTAAAATTTGTGCATAATCTGGTTTGCTGCTTCCATTTTCTGATCTCTTATATGTTAGTCTATGACAATTGTTTAGTATGGACAGTTCAATGCACTTGAGCACCGTGAATCCAATAGAGGAAAAGGGAAACTTTGCAAATCACAAGTATAAATTACCAGGGGAAAAAATTATAACTACAACTGAATGAAACTTTGGAGACTTAAGTTATTAACATTTTTTTCTAGTGAGTTTTGAGCATCCTTTTGTCATGAGCTGGGATTTTAAGGAAAGTCATAAAACCCAGGGGCTTTGATAACATATAACTCTTCCTAGAAATGAACAGAATGATGTTCTGAAATCAGGTAAGAGCAGTCCCACCTGTTCCAGTTATGATGTACACATTCCTCAATGTTCTGGGGTCCTGTTGTCCTTTGTTTCTTCGAGGATTTGCCAGTGTATGGTTCTACCAGAGACAATGCGAAATTTCTGTGCTGCAGCCGGAAATTAATTTTGTCACAGCAAATGGGAGTGGGAGATGCCTGCATCTCCTGATGGAGCTGGGAAAAGCCACTGCCTCGTTCAGACCTCTCCCTTTGGGGCCGTAGCAGCCAACTTGGCTCTTCACCCCTCTGAATTATGCAATTTATGGGCATGGATACCCTCATCTGAGATTATTTCGCTGCTCCCCAGCAATGTGCAACTCTACTCTACTGCTGCCTTTGCCTGTGTGCAAACCAGCCATGGTTCTGCCCCCTGGGGATACTGCAGAGACCAAATGTAACTGGAGATGTTTGGAGAGAGGCCTCTTGGGAGAAACCAGAGGTGTTCTTGTGAATCCAGCATGCAGGTGGCATGTGCATAAGTTAACATCAGTGGCTGCAGGTGGGAGTTGTATTAATTTTCTCTGTGCACTGACAGACTAATACAAACATTGTGGTGTAAAATCAAAGCTGTTAGCTAATATTTCAATGTAAGGGTCAGTGAGCCTCTGAAACTAAAAGTACATGAAGAGAACCAACAAAATCTTGGGAAGTCTCATGTAAAATATTAAAAAGACCAACGAACACCTCAAATTTTCACCTAGCTGAGGCAGGTAGGTGTTCACTTGCCACCTTCTTTTCTTTTAAAAGGTCTTTGTGACGTGGGGAGAAGTAGGTTGAACTTGGTGAGAGAAGAGCAAAGTGAAAATTTTGCTCTCTTCAGCAACTTTTTTTCAGATATTTCAATCTGTTTTCATTTGCAAAATCCTGATGGAATGATCTTGAAAGAGTTATGCATGTTGTTCTTGGCATTTAGTGATCTTACTCCATGCAGTGTGAAGGACCTGCTGCTTGTCCCAAAAATTATGAAATTGAATGGAGATTGATCTTGGATGTGTTCCAGTGTCATTCCTTAAACCTTACATTTTATAGGCTCTCCCCTTTTTCCTCTGATTCCTAACCTCCCTCCCCCTCAACACACACGCTCATTTGCAGTGACCTTTGCAGGGCCAGGGATTTCACTTTCACTACATTTTTTTTTTAAAGTATAACTTGACATAGACATTAAGACTAACATGGTTTATAAAATAGTATAAAAATGCTTTTAAACTGTTTTGTTATCAACTACTGTCTCTTGACATAACTAGGACATCTCTGTGTTATTGTATTATTCCTATTTTTTTCATAAGTGTGGTCTCCTGTGATGACCACAACACTGTGGATTCCTGTTGGATTTATGTCCCTTCTAATTCAAGAGCATGTGCTTACATAAGAGGGAGCTTGCAAATATACCTGACAGTTGAGAATTTTTTTTAAAGTATAATTTCTTTCCATAGGAATTTTTTCTTCTAGTTGCAAGTCTTTGTATCCATCTTTGTATCCATCTGTCAAGATCTTCTAAATCTTTGCAATTTTCTTTTTGAATGGAGTAAATGCTTTGACTTCCCTTATGAGATAATTGATTTCATTCATTCCTAATCCCTTTCATCTAGGTTATCAATATCAGTTAGTTACCTACTAGTCTTAATGATCAAGTAAAACAACCACAAATTTAGCTCCTTTGCAGTAGTTGTTTGATCAAAGACTTCAGTTTTTGCTTTTGAATCCAACTTCTACATTAATTCATATAGAGAACTTTTTATTAGCTTTTTTCAAACAGGTGAAAGCAACTTGAATAGCAGTTTTGTGCCTCCAACTGATTGTAGCTGTCCTGTTGACTTCCCCATGCCTCCCTTTCACAGGAGATGAAGTCATTAGATCAAGTATTCGTCTCCGAGTTGTTTCCAGAAGCTTTCCTTTGATTTCCAATGTTCTGAAAATATTCTAGACAAAACATCCAGCTAAAAAGGTTAAAGGATTTAGTTGGTTACTTAGCAGTATTATTGAACCTATGCTTTCTTGTATAATATTACATAGTATATTTCACATCGTATTTTACTCTCCAGTGTCCAGGTGTAGCTGCTTTAAGAATGTGCCTAGTCTGTGTTTGGTTATTTTACAAGGTATGAAGACTTTTTTATTTCTCAAATTGACACTTTTCTGTGCGTGGCTGTTGCCTTATGGGATTTAGGATTCTGTCCTTTTTACAGCATTTTTATTTTCTCTGACACCTCAAATAGGCAATTTGGGGTAATGTTAAACACTGTCATAGATTTTAGTTCTCAGTTTTTTATTAATTCCAAAGTTTATTTGACTAGGTATTCTTGTATTTTTTTGATTTCTACAAACAGGTTATATCTTTCTCTGAATCTCATACTCATAGTCTTGATCCCAGTATTGAAAAAACACCCAGAAGTGGTAGCAACAGCAGCAGGAAAAACTAAAGTTCTTAAGAGTAACCTTCTAGAGAGGGAAATGGATCTAAGAACTCAAGTAGGAGACTGGAAAGCTTATGGGTCTGATCAAGCAAGTTAGCATGTCACAAAGGTGCTTAATGCCTTGAGATCTTGCAGAGTTTGTAGATAACATTTCCATGATAAATTTACAGAATTAGTAATCCAGATGAAGGATAGTTTAAGACAGCTGCTTCAAAGACGAGAAAGGTTCCTCATATGGCTTAAGCTGCTCTGAAAACCTGCTTACATTGCACATTTTTGCAGCCTTACATGCACCAGTGTGACGTAGGACCTCTGTAGCTGTGCAGGTGGCTCCTCTGCCTGGTCTTGCAGAGGCCTTCTTGGACAGGGAGCTGTTCGTCCTTCTTCTGGCTCCTTTGACAGGAGGGCTTCAGGCTCTGCTGAAGCTGAAAATCTCCTCAGGCTGATCTGGGAAATTTACACCTGAGATACAGAAGAGTAACCACAGGATGCTTGCAGGCCATATGCTCAGATCTCTGGGGATAAACTCAGTACAGTAAATCTTAGGTAATTTTAAATGCTTTCTTCTAACTAAATATTCCTTTATATTTGCCAGTGGTTAATTTTTTTTCACGTTATTGTAAACTAATGCAATGAATTTGGGAAGCGGATTGCTTTTATTTTCTTACTAAGAGTGACCACCATCATTAAATATTGCTTGTTTCCCACAATGAGGCTTATATTTCAGAGCTGTAAAGTGGTTTGACATCCAGGGACAGAATGGTGAAGTATTACTATCTATCTTTATATTTATGTTTTCCAACTCTGATTTTTCTTTTCCACCAAACCAAGTAGTCTGACAGCCTAAGCACTCTGGAATAAAGTAATTATTGTCAGTGCTAGAGACTGTACAAAACCAAGGATTTTAAAATCACTGACAGATTGCCTGCTTCCTTAGTAAGGTACTTCATCTTATATTGAGACAAAAGTGATCTCGTAAATCACTATTTATCCCAATTCAACATTTGTGTTTAAAATAAATGGAACAGATGACTTATAAAATTTCATAAGAACTGATTTTTTTTTTTGCAGGCAACTAAAAGGCAACACTAAACCATGTTGTCCGCCTTCTTTCTCTGCCTCCCCATTCCCCTGTCATAGGGAAAATACAAAAGCATAAATCAGCACCAAATAAGCCTACAGAAATGGAAAACATGAGGTATTAACATGCAGACATTTATCTTTAGATCCCATTTGTAAATTGCAGATGATTTTTTAAGTTGTGGGGTATGTTACCCTGTGTTATCTTCCCTGCATCAATGATGTCTAAATTTGTTCATTATGTGTGTGTTTGTAACTATATTTGTAACATCTGGCTAACAAAAACGCTATTTTTGAACATAAACACAAAGGTGGTAAGCATGATTGTTATTTATTGGTTGGGTTTTTAACCTCTTGAAACTGTCTCTACTCTCCATAAGCTTTTCTCTTCTCCCTTTTGCTCACAGCACATTTGACACAAGACAAAAGTCACTTTTGTTTGTGTAATGGAAACATGCCAAGCTGTTTGACATAATGACAGGTGGGATATTATTTAGTGCTGCTGAAATTTGGGTTGTATGGGTGCTTTGTTCCTCCTAGATTGTGTTTTGACTTGCATGTTTCTGACTGCCATTGTAGCATTAACCTTCTTTATTGGACTTGGAACATGCCTGCGAGAGTTAGCCTTATAAATGGCATTGAGTTTTTTCCTGCATTGTTAACGTGTTTCTGAAACAAATTGTACAACAGGAGTAAAAAGTTTTTTGTATGTTTTTCCATAGTAAATTACTTGCTAGATTTAGGTGTACGCGCTTTTTTTGTGTTTCACTCTGAGGTTGGAATATACTCATAAATATTAAATTTTGTTTTCTTCAGCAATGTTTATTAAAACGGTGCTTTTAAAATCCCTGTCTGACAGTAGGGAGGGGAGATTAAATTATGCAACTTCCATGTCTGGTTATTATTTGGAGATGGCTTCTCTTTTTTTTTT
>VXAA01007270.1:320146-438237 GCA_013399115.1 Anseranas semipalmata
GGGGGGGGGGCATGCATTTGGTACTGGCGGAGTGTGCATTTGTTACCTCTGTGCAAGAATATCTCAGCAGGAAACAAGCAATGACATCACGCTTATAACAGTATAAGTAGGCAATTGTTGGCCACCGGGAGATTAAGCAAATACTGCCATTATTTTTATGCATTATGTGTTTATTTGGACTGTTGGTGGTGTTAGTGGGTTCTCTGTTGCATGTCATGATTGGAAAGATACATGGAAGGGAAGGCATTCTGCAAGTCAGTAATGCCAAATACAAGGGACCGGGTTACTTGGTTTTTCGTGAGTGCTGGGACCACAGCTCCCCAGGGCCTAAGTATGGCCAGCAATTTGCTGCTGTGAGCCTGTTGTCTGTGAGGTACCTTTGGGCTTGCCCAGATGTCCGGCATGCTGTGGTGCCATGGCAAGTCTGGCTATAGTACTCTAGGAACTTCTTGTCAACCTTAGTTTTGTTTAAATGAGAATTTGTGGTAAGGCTGGGCTCTTGTGTTCCTTGTCTTAGCTTTGTATTAAGCACTGCCTTCATTTTTTTTTTTTTAATTTAAAAAAAAAAAAGTTTTTGCCTCAAGTTTTCAGGCAGTTAAAATATGTGGTGTAAAGTGAAGGATTATCTGGATAATTCCAGGTATTTTGGAAACCCAGAAGGTAACTGGGGATAGAAAGGGATGAAAATTAGAATCTAGTTTTCTGTTGAAATGAACAAACCATGAAGTTTTAGTTCAGTGGTATTCAGAGGTGTTAATAACTTCGGTTGCCTTCTATTCAGGTTATTTTAGGCTATGTTGTAATGTTATAACCATTAAAAAAAAAAAAACCATTCAAAAAATAAAAATAAGTGTTCTTAGATGCTGGAGCAGAAGGAGTGATAAGGGGCAGCCTGAGGAGTCGGGTGAATATTAAACCGCTGGACTTCTTAGGAAATTTAACTTCAGTTTGTCAATTTACAAGCAGAAAGAAGGTAAAGCTTGAAATTTGTCAGCAAGAAGCCAGTTGTCTGTGAGTTCAGGAAAAGGCCCGAGCAGGTAAGGCAGACCAGAAACTTCTTGATTTGCCATAAGGGAAGCAGACACTAATACAGAAACAGGAAACCCAATCTCTTCTTAATCTATAAATGTTGGGACCAAATACTGTGTAATGTTAATACCGTGGACTTAATCCAGGGTTTGTAATTGATTGTTGTATCTGCAACATGAAGTTAATTAATACATCATTGAGTTAGCAAGGAATCGGAAAGAGGTCCTAGGCCAGGCAGGTCCCTGAATTAAAAAGGAATTGGCAGTGAATGAATTAGTGATTTCCCAAGCCTACTGTGGTGTCAAGACTCTTTATTTGAATTGCTGCTGACAAATTCGGCTTATCTGAAATTGTCTAATCCCTTTTTAATCCATTTTCACTGTTATCTCACATATCTCTTGTATAGTTTGTTTTCAACACTTACAGCCTACAATATGTGTTTCCTTGGCTTTGTGATACTTTAGTTTTAGGGTGGTCATTCTATGAACCATTTAATCCTGTTTCTGTAAGATTTCAGACTAAATTTAGATAGGTATTTTAGTTATGGAGTTTCTATTGCTAAGTTCCTAAATATCATTAAATATCTGGATGTTAGCTGGTTCTATGTGTTGATATTCTACTTTCAAGATAAATTTAAAAGGTATTCCCGGAAGATAACATTCAGAAGTTCATTATAAAGTTATTCGAAACTATATAGCTTTTCAAAGCTATCAAAGTATAAGTAACTTCTGTAATCTGTTAGTAGTAGTGCAGCATTTATAATTTAATGTTCCTAATGTTGTTGTAATGCCTGGGGAAAAAAAAAAAAGCTTCACCTGAAGTTGAAATCTACCATAAAGTTTAAAAGGTGAATTTGTCTCACTGTTCCTGTGCTGAACACTTGTGTGTTCTATCCCATTGCTATTAGCATTTACTATTCTTAAAAATGCACAGAGTTGAAGAACACTGTACATGTTTTTCAGGATGATTACAGCAAATATTCATAAACTACATCTGGTGGTCCTTATTCTTGATTACCTTCACCTTTACGTGTGTTCTTTTGTAAGTCTTCCTTACAAAGATGTAGGCAGATGAATGAATTGCTATGTAATAACCAGTGCTTGAACTTAAGGTACAATTGTTAACTGCTGCATGTGCCCTAATATGATTTTGAGTTGCTTGAACTGGCATGGCATCGAATGAATTGGAAACGAGCAGTTGGTGCATACAGGGAACTGCGAAGGACCTGATTTGTAGAAGTTTGTGCTTGGTTGGTACCACTGTAACTTGCTTACATTCTTTGTAAGCTGGGTAAAGATCTTGGCTTATTGCTGTTATATTAGCTGGTAGAGAAATCTTTTCTGGCTTTCACTGAAATAAATTCACTAAAAGAAACAGTTGATTATAATCTGAAGTGAAATATAGAATCTAGTGGAAAAATCGGCCACTGAAGCTGAATTTAAGACAATTGTTACAAACACAGTAGTGGAATAAAGCAGCTGGGGTGTCTCAGTTTGTTCTTTGATGTGATCTGTGGCAAGGGTATAGTACGTATACTACATACTTATATATATGGTATATATGCTAGCACTCAAAGTTACCATACTAATATGAAAATCACACATTGGAAAGAGAAACATACAAGATGATTATATAAATCTGAAAAATTATTTCCCTGTGTCAGCAAATGTGTCTAAATGATTCCACACAATGCATGCAACATTGATAAATAATAAGTTGGAATGGAAAAGCGCATGCTAGTCATGAGAAATAGAAATTTAGGCTTCATGTTGGCAAACGTATAAAACTTCACAATTCTGTTAAATGCAGAAAAAGATAGACTGACTTATACCTAGAGTAAAATGTGAAAACCAGATCTGAAAGCTTTCCCTAAAAACAATTCAGAAATATCTTCTAACATTTGTTTTGCAAATTATTTCAATGATAACTATATATTTAATTTTGGCAGCCTATTTGGGGCAGGAAAGTTGACTTGGAAAGGCCATCATAACCGAGTGGGTGGAAGTAGCTGTTGAGGAGAAATATATAAATTTTTTTAATATGTTGAAAACAAGAAAATGACAGGTATTAAAAATATTAGAACTGCTCTTATATCATCTCAGTGAGTGTAAAAGTGTTTTGTGAATCAGTAAAAATAGATTGCAAATGAAATTTTATTACATTGTGCCCGGTGGCAAGTTTCGTATTAATTCTAAATAGGTGAATTTCTCCAAGGTAAGACCCCAGACATAGTTTAATATGCCTGTAGCACTTATAACCTGATTCCCTTCTCAGCAGAGGGCTTTTAAAGAATGTCTAATACAGCATCTACTTCCTGCGAATATCAATGTGAGGGAGAGAGCAACACAGTTGTTTTCATGATTTCATGAGATTGCTATGAAAATGTAGCTTCCAGACCAAAGCAGAGTCAAAATGACTAGTTTTAGAAGTTTGACACTTCAAAATTTTGTGGCCGTGGTTTAGAAGCAGAGGCATTCAGCCATATAGGCCTTTGCAACGTTGAATAAGACCACAATGCAGCTTAACAAAATAATTGCAATTCTAAATCCTGGACAAAAGAGTAGCTGGAATTGAAACAGTATCTGTATTATGGCCTTTATGATTTAAGTAGCCTGGAATGAACTTAAACAATGATAACTGCAAGCAGTGATAATTTGAATCTAAAATCTCTTTGGATGTTTGAAATGTTCCTGTTCATATAGATGTAAGTAAAACAAACAAAAATCCCACTTAATTAGTTCAATAGAACAACTCTAGTAGGGGCACTACTTTCAAAATTAGCCTTAAATCTTTCAGATGTTTACATTAATTTTTTTTAGAAAAACCTGTCCAAAGTGTTTTTTCTTGGAGTTGCATTGCAATGATTTCTTGAATTATTTGTGGAGTGGGGAGTAGCCATGTTGTTTTAAACATCTAACTTGAGAGTGAATGCAAAGATGAATGCTGGGTACCCAAACTCCATATGTATTCAGTGAAGAGGGGAAAATACCTGCCGGGGAACTAGAGGGAATTTGGGGTGCCACACTTAAAAGGCTGAGGCAGTGCCATCTCGATGGTGGAACCACCATCTCTGGAGAGCTTCAGCCTACCCTGCTGACATCCGTTCCACTCACCTTTTGTCTGAGGGAGAACCATTTCTTGGTATGCAGCATGGTTTGACTACATTTGGTTCTGGATTATATTTACTTTGGAGCTGTTGATTTATCACCACTAACCTAGTAAATAGATAAATTTCCAAAAGGAGTTATAACTTTGGAAATCTTAATTATGAATTGGCTATCTTGTTGAAACAAAGGAACATATTAAATGTGAATAAGCATGAATTCAAAATGCTCAGACTTTTGTCAGCCTCATCTTTTTTCTTGTCATTTGCCTGAAAAGACAGTTCTCATTTTATTACCTGTATTTTTTTCCTTGATTGTGAAAAAGAAATTACCCTGTTGTGAGATAGATGAAGTACTGTACTCTCTATGGTGAAGGCAATTTGTTTTACTGAACCAAAAGTCAAAAAGGGAGGTATGCTGGGCAGAACTTGGAATTGCAGTTTCAAATGTCTTTTATGTTACAATTAACTTTAAGTTATTGATTTCTATTTTTTTCTTTTTTTTCATTTTCTTCTGATTAGGCATTTCCCCTCAAGAACAGACCAAGTACTAATAGAGATTTCCATGTTTTACAGTCCATAGGGCTTTAGGACGAAATAAATGCCAGAATCGCTTTGAGTGGTTGATACTTTTTTTCACTAGTTTTCATGAAATCTTTTGAAGGATATCATTGGAAGCTGATTTGATCCTCAAAATGTTCTTATGAAATATTCCTGTTTGGTAAGAATATATAAACCAGTGATTTACTCATTAGTTGAAAATTAGATAAGGTCAGAAATTTTATTCTATATCAATCTAGTAATACTAGTCTAGTCTACACCTCCGCTTGTGTTTTGGCCAAATGTGAATTGGGACCATGAACTTCCTCATAAAAGGCTCATAGATTTTCCAGTGTGTTTTTTTGACGTGATCATTGTGCTTGAAGATGTTGTTTTCTGTTGCTCTTGGATAAAAAATATATATATATTTTCTTTGGTAGAGTTAAAATGAATGTTCTTTCGTACTGAAATCCTAAAATGTTAACTGTTTCTCTATACGTCTATATATTTTTCTTTATTTAAAAAAAAAAAATCGGTTTACCTTTTCTCCTTTTTTTAGTGCGTTTAATTTCCTTGGCTGATTTGCCTTGTCATTAAACTGTTTAACTGTGGGGCTTAAGCCAGTGGAGAAACAAAGTCTGAATAGAAGACAAACCAATCAGAAAAAGTTAAAATTGCCTGGTAGCCTATTGCTTCTAAGCATAAAACCATACCTTTCAAATTATTCCCAGCAGAATTTGAGGAAAATATTTTAGAAATGATGACTAAAAGCATGTTTTAATATTTTAAGTGACTGGCTTTTCACCAAGTCTGGCCTTGCAAATGCGATAGATCAGTTCTGAAACACCTGTATCGAAGTGAACCAACGATACCTTTCAACACCTTCAGCAGCAAGCCAAGTCCTGCAGCTCAGGCAGTGGCCATAGCTAAAGGTCCCGATGTCATCACTCTGCTGTGGAGGTGCCTGGATTAAAATGCCCTCCCGTCGAGGGAGGGGGAAGAGAGGAAGGAGGGGGAGATCTGTCATCCTGGAGGCAGGATTTTGAACAGTGCAAATACCAGTCACTATACCCAGACATGACAGCATGCAGCAAGATTGTTACATGAAATCAGACGTACAATGCACAGTGGACTGCGTGACAATAAGGTAATTGTTGTACACCAAGAAACTAAGAAATGAACTTCTTGTGCCTAATACCTACAAAAATTGCTTGTGAAAGAGGCACACATAAAGGCAACATTATGTACTAGATTATAGGTTATTACACTAAGTGCTGTGAAATTTTTTTTTGCCAACGTGCCAGAGTGGAGGTTTATTGCTGTGTCCTTTTTGGCACTGCACATGAGCTGAATTTCCATGCTGTCCATGTTGGTTGTCTTCTTCCAGAATTTCAACTAGGGTGGGTCTTTAGTTTTGCAGCTGCTGGCTATGAATTGGATGTCCTTCTCTAGTACCATGTGCAATGTGGATTTGCTGTTAGCCTGTATGTGTCTATAAGTGGAGGCTTGCATAGACTGATGTTACAGAAAATCTTGACCTTTAAAGGGAAGCACATTGGGAAGGGGAAGAAGTTGTCAGCTGTCAGGTAATTATTGAATTTTAAAGTTCATAATATGCAGAGGATGACAGAAAACAGCATGCTACATTGATCTTGTTTCTCCAGATTGTATGATATGACACTTGGGATTATGCATTTGTAATAGAAATATTATACATTTATTCATATCATATATTATTCATAATAAAAACTTTCTGCTGATTGTCCTAGGAAAGAACTCTGTCCTGTCTGTTCAAATCGTAAATTGTGCAAGTCATGCTTGTACACAGTTCTGACTAAACTTGCACACACATGTTCCAAAACTCAAAATATATTTTGCCTAAAATTAAATACTTTAACTTGATTAGTTATTTCTTTAACTGACTGGTACTACTTTGTGGTACTAATGAAGCCATAATATCAGAAGTAATTTTCTGTTCCTTACACAAATTAGTTAAGTCTTTAAAAGCCTTTGGCATCCCATTTTGAAAACTCAGAAAGCAGTAATTACATAATAGTGAAAGAAACATTAAAGGATTAGATAAAGTCAAATAAAATACATGATTAATAATTCCATTGAGACACTTTATGAGCAAAATGAGTCTTTGCTCACTAGTGGCCTTTGTCATTGTGTGATACCACTTGGGTTTGGTAGCAAAGATCATGACTGGCTTAAGAGAGCATAGTCTGTTGTTTTTGGTAAGCCTACGTGTTATTCTTGTGCATGGGGTCAGTTTCTGATTTCAGCTACTTCAGCATAATTCCAGTGACTAAATTTTAAATGACTTTTTTCTCTGAAATTGCACTTATCTATCAGTGCTGTGGATTCTGTACCATTCTTTTTACTTTGGCATTTTTCTAAAGAAGCTCTAGAAGTAGCAGTACCAATGAGTCACAAATGTTTTTTTCAGAGGAGCTTTCTTTTACAGTATATTACTGTCATATGAGTCATTAATATTGAATATCAGCTGTTAACATTACCTAATTTTTTTCACTTTGACCTGTGGTAAGGGTTATCTAGTTAATTATATGGTCAGCATCTGAAAGCCATGCTGTGATTTATTGGTAAGCTATAGAGATGTGAGTAAAACAAACATTCGACTGAAATGAGTACTTTCCATATTTAAAATCACCAGCCAGAAAATAACACTTTTTTTTTTTTTCTTTGTATTCCTTGTTCTTTCTCAAAGGTGCATTGAGAGCAGAGTGGAGATGCTTTGGCTTGCTAGGACCTTTTCTTCCAAAGGATTACTTTTAAATGCTACGTGGCTTGAAACAATTTTCAAAGAGTTTTTTTTTTTTTACCTTTTGCATAGAAGTCACTCTGCTGTATAGCTTGGAAATTGGATATCTGCTTGATATTACAAGTTGGGGTTGTTTTGTTATGTAGAAATATGGCTGGCTTCCTGCCAAGAGGAAGATTCCCCATCAGCTGGTGACTTCTTTTATCTCCTTGTTTGTTTTGGTATGCTTTTGGCATATGCCTGTGTAAACGTTTTATTGTATGACTACCACGTTTTTAATTAACTGGGTATGACCACAAATATGGATATCACCGTAAATATCCCAAGTTGTGTTTTTCTCTTTTCTTGGTCTTCTGCATGCTGGAGGAGCAGAAAGAGAAATGCTGAAAATGCCCATTGTGTCTTTAAAGCATGGGGGTTCACACATTTAAAAGTTGTTTCCTGAGGAAGCTTACAAAAATCTGTTTATTTCTCCAAGGAAACCCACATGAAGCAAATTTTTACTTTCCAATAAAAATTCTGGTTCCCATTAATATGATTTTTTGGAAGACTAAAAGTGTTAGTGGATGATGCCTTTTGCAGTGTGCTATCAAATCATGTTTTCTTCTGTGGAAATGCCTAATTTTTTCAACATAACATAAAGTAGTCATATATACAGAGTATATATGAAAACAGTAGTCACAGATGTATTTAAAACAATGGGGCAGATACCTTGCAAATCCTTCCCTTGGCTGTCAAAAAAGTCTGTGAGATATAGTGCAAAAATTCCATACATTAATCTCAGTATAACTTCTATATTTCAATTTTGGTAATAGTTATCTTTCAGACTGGAAGAAAATAAGCGAGCAGATGTGCAGACTTCAAAGGAACTGAATCTTCTGTTTACTACTCTGTGTTTAATTAGAAAGATTTGTTAGTTTAATACTAGTAAAAAAACAAAAAAGACCGTATTTTAAAAGTAAGCATGACTTCAAAGGTATTGCTTTTTGCAAATGCTACATTTAAAAAAAAAGTCTCCTGTTGTTCTTCTTCCTACCTTATAAATATGTATTTTATAACCATTTCACTAGTCCTACAGTAGATTTATAATTTCATAATATCCAATGTGTGAAAAAGGGACAATGGCTAGAAAATATTGCTATATTGACTTTCTGCACAGGTATTCTCACATTGATATGCAGAACATTGCTCTGTCTATAACAATAAAGGCACATATTTCAAATTGAACAAAGCAAATTTTAGAGAATGGAGCAGGGAGATCTGTGTTTTTTTATGGACACTGGCCAATGTCAATTGCATAAGGGCAGCAATGTGGGGCGTGACTTGGGTATCAGTTTTGTTACACATCTGAAATACTTCTGAATTTTTTTTTTTAATCCTTGGAATTTTTCCAAATGTAACAAAAACAAGCAATTCATACTCTCTCTGTGGCATGCCTTGCCAGTAACTGAGGCATGTATCAGAATTAAAAGGCTGGTATAAACCTAAATTATTTCTGCCCCCCACCCCCACAAAAAAAAAAAAAAAAGAAATTGTCTGGGGTTTCCCTTGGAAAGGGAGGGGAAATGTCTTTCATGCTTTGGAAACAGTACTGACAATCCACATTGGTGTTTTCTGGAAAAGCATCTCCCTGCAGTGAGCAAAAATTAGTTTTAAACTGCACAGGATCTAGGGGTCACTGTGAAGTGGCAGCCTAATACTGTTGTATCCAGCAGATGCTTTCTTTTAATGACTGAAAATGATAGTTTCAGGGCTGCGACTCATTTGCATTTATTCTTCCAACAGGAAATTCTGTTATCTTAACTAATTACCTGTACTTCTTTTCTGAAATTACAGGATTCCAGTTTCTACAGGCATTTAATTAAATTGAAAGATTTTAATTACTGAAGAATATTAAGGGTAGTGGATTGTAAGCAGTAAAACTTTTGACTTTTCACTAATTTTAAGCCTTGTGAAAGATGCTTTATTCTTCTCTATGGTGCTGCTTTCTATGTAATACTAATTGTTTGGGGAAGTTTAAATCAGCTCCTGGATGTATGATAAAAGAAAAGGTAGAAGAACCTTTATATTCTGATGGCACATAACAAAAAGTTGTCAAAAGCAGACCCGACTCCTTTCCTAGCAATCATAAGTCAGTCCTTTACAGTATCTACATTGCTGCTGTGTTCCTGACTTCCAGTACAGGGCTATAATGTTTTCCACACTTCTCTCTTTCACTCTGTGTGGTGTGACCTGAGCAAGGTGGGAGCACAGGAGATGGTGGTGTTGCTGGAATTCCTGCAGAGCAATGGCATCTAGCTTTCGGAAAGCTGAAGGTTGAATGTAGACTTTAATGGACCGTGGGAAGGAAGTGGCTGCTTTGACATAGAGACAGAAATTGTGTGCAGGCACGCTGTGCTCTAAGGAAGACCCCTGTGTAGTCAGCTGATCAGCAATGGGGACTACGGGAAGGGTATATGTGCAAAGATGTTGTGATGTTACGTGCTGTGCTCTGGTTACCTGCAGCTGATCCCACGTAATCATGTTGAGGTGCGATGGGCTAAGGACATAAGCTAGGTAAGTTGCTCCTGCTAAGGTTCTGCTAATGGCTATCACTTCTCCTGATAAAATTTGCTTTTCCGTAATCCTAAGGAAGTGTTTCTATCCCTAAGGTTTAAGTGTTTCAGGATGGTCAGTCAAATAGTTTGAAATAGGAATAGGAAGAATGGGTTTTCAGTCATCTTTCAAGTGAGGAGAGGAGTAAAGAAACTAATCTGGTTCTGACAAGTTATACTGTCAGCAGGTCTTCCTACTTTGATCATTCTGTGGGCTTCAACATCTGTGCTGTTTGGGGTATACTGCCACCTGCAACTTAGGTCTGATGCTTGAGTTTGGGATCAATTTGCTTAGCTTTTTGGAAGCTGTATTTTTCTGGGCCAATGAAATACTCAAGTCTTGCTAGTTGTAAGCAGGTGCTAATATTATGAAAGATCGACAAGTCTGCAACATCTGAACACATTTCCATAGGGTCAGCAAATCCACATTTCTGACCTGTATCCCACCTAGTTGTAATTTGTGCTCTTCCCTGAAGTCTCATAGGCAGCATAGCTCTTCTGTGAAATGGCTGTAATTTAGTTTTTGGAAAAAAAAAAAAGTTTCCTCAATTTTGAAAAAAATCCCAAACTGCATCTTTGGGTGAAGTTGGAAAAACAAAGCAAAACAAAAAACCACAGCCTTAGGCAGAATGCAAATATGGAAAATAGTGGCTTCGTAAATGGTTAATGTTCTGACAAAGAACAGCTGGAAACAAAACCTTTCAGTGGAGCATACTAGGCAGTCTTGAGACAGAGCAAGCCTGTGCCTCTAAATGAATGAGAGCACACTGGTGGTATGATATGAGAAGGTGTGATTTCAAATCAGTTTCTGAAGTTTAGCAGCTAAGACTCAGTTTCAGTAAGAAGTTATTCTTGGGGCACATTTGTAAAAACATCATAACCATATTTCCATAGATGTGCAAGTCCCATGGAGAATGTAGGATCTAGACACTTGGATAATGAAGTTGGTAATTATGATAGGATGTAACAGCATTATTTGAAATAAAAGGGTATTTTTTTCTTCAGTTATTTTTTCTGACAAGTAATAAAAGTTTAAGATTTTCCTTTTTTTTTTTTTTTGGCACCCATTTATCCCTGTGGGAAGTGGCTTAAAACTATTGCCTTGGTAGCATTCTCTGCTCATTTTGGGTTCAGTGTGTAGGACATGGTGTTTATTAGACTCACAGTTCTGAGGCTTCAGAGGAGTTTCTGACAGGCACATGTTGGGGGACCAAAAGTGTTGATATTCATCAAACTGCAAAGTCAATACTGGGTGTCTTGGAACTGACCTGGCATCACTGCAAGTAGCCTTGCTTTTGTGTTTTGTAGGTACATATTTCTCCTTTTGTATCTTTCTCCGGTTCTTATAAAGATGCAAAACAAGACTTATCTCCATTACACTGATACTCTATCCTTGTAGATATTCAGAACTCAACTGGACAAGGCCAGTGGAGATTTTGTTCATGCACATGCCTTTGATTCTACATGAAGGATTAAGAGTGTAACAAAAGAGCTTAATCATTAGTTGGATTAAGAAATAGCAAAAGTGTGGGCAGTGGGCTTAGTCTATATAGAGTACTGCAGTGAATCAAACATGCTTGAAATGAGGAGATCTTGGTTCTGCTGATCTCATTTTTCTAAATAAGCCAAAAAGGGCAAATTTGTGTTTTTTAAAAAAAAAAAAAAAGTGAATGAGTTTAAAATTGGTCATAGTCAGAAATAATACACTACTGTGAAGTTAGGAAATTGTTTAATAATATCTTGACACAGTTATGTATGCAGTTCACCAGATAATAAAAAATATATTTTGTCGTGATGCTGGCACAGGATTTGTTTAAAGTGTTTCTGGGTAGATCCTTATAACTTTTACACAACCTCTGTACACTATTCTTAAAATAAATGGTTTCTGTTTTCTTCTGAATATGTGTAAAGCTGTGATAGTTTCCTGTCATAAAGCTGCTGTGATAAAATGGACTGAAATACTTTTAGCATGTTTGGATTTTAATACGTATTCTGTAAATATTGCAACACTAAAACCTTTTTTTTTGTGAGAATAAGCAGGCAAGTAGCTTGTCTTTTACCCTGGCTGTTGCGGGGGGGGTGAGGGGATTGGTGGTAGAGAGGCTTGTTTTGCAAGATGATGTGGAGAGGGCACATTTTACACCCATAATAAGCATAATACTGTCATCGATGAAAACTTGTCTTGTAACTTCAGAACCAGCAGCTAAAAGATGCGTACTTCTGGAGCATAATGGAAAACTTCCTTTGTAGTATGCCTTTTTATTTACTAACACAGTATAGGCAGAGATAACTATCATAATATATTTTTACAGAAGTATGTTGCCTCTGAAAGGTGAACTTTTGCTTGGTTGGTTGGTTTGTCTCTCGAAATTTATTAAATACTGAGACAGAAAAATATTTAAAGATGCATTTTCTCCTTTATATTTTCCCCATCCAGTTTCCATTCCTGTTAGTAAGAGTTATGTTGAGAAGAAAAAAACACATTAGTTATTTTTTTAAATCTCCTCTGCTGACATAGCAATTAAAGAATTATCTGTACTCCTCTAGTTCTGAGTTATTCCATACTTTGTTTTGAGTAATGAAGCAATCGCTTGCATTTTCTGTTAAAGGAAAAGTAGGCTTATATTGGCTAACTCCTTTGTTTTCTTCTACCATTCAGCTCTGTGGAAGGAGCTGAATTGGTTTGATAGCAGATAGACCAGGCAGGGCTTTGTGACAAAGCTGTCTAATAAGAAAAACACCTAATGCCAGGCAAGTGTGGTGCTGGTCACCCTGAGTAGTATTCCACATATGCTGCCTTTTAAATCTGTGAGTGGCCTCTACTTGTACTTGTTCTAATGTAAATGTATCCTCTGGGCCATGTTTTTCACACAATATAATCCTTGAAGATACAAGTGCATGCCTAGTCTGCTGCTCTTAAAGTTCCTGAGCAACTCCCTGCCATTGATTTGCGAGTTTGGTACTAGAATATTCCCCCAAATCCTAATGTGCTGTGACTAATCTGTACATCAAAGTCCACCCCGCTGTCTTGGTGAATGTAGGCCTTTGTACTGTGACCTAATCAAGGGAGATCTAATTTGCATCTTCTAGCACTGTTCTAGGTTTTAACATGTTTGCCTTCATAAGAAATGGAAACTGTCTGTTTTCTGGTTTTGGTCCTGCAATAATTATGGTAGCTTATGTTAAAAGCAAAAATTTTCACTGTCAACAGTAGTTTGATGCGAGTACTTCAGGAGGCTGCAGGCAAAATTGGCACATAGGGGTCAGAAAGCCGTCCCTAAAGGAAAAGTTTGGTTTCGACATGTTAGTTCTCTGCCCTTCTTTTGTGTAGCCACAATGAACAACAAGCTTCAAGTCTTCCTCCACTTTTCAAATCATTCATTTAAACCTTGGAAGTTTACAATGAATTATTTTTTGTACTTTAAAAAGCTAGTAATGTATTGGTGAATAAGACTTCAGTCAGTATTATCAGCAGAAAATCTAATGTTAAATAAAGTTTTGTTGGAGAATGCATCTGGAGAAACTTCTATTTTTTTTAATCTACAAATGTCTTGCCTCACATCTAGGCTATCATGCAAGTAGACTTGAAGCCAGTGACTCTATGTTAAGTTACAGCAATAGCGTGGTTCTCTTGGGGTCAAGCAACTATTGTTCTTTCACTTTGAAAGAGGGAGGAGGCCAGAAGTATAGAGACATCAAGACCAGATCGTTGTGGAAGCTGAATATCCACTGAATATCAGTGTACATCTCTAATGCAGCAAACTTAAATGCAGGTAGTGGTTTTGGTGTTTTTTGTTGTTGTTGTTTGGTTTGGTTTGGTTTGGTTTTGGATAGAGTTTTAAATACACCTATGTCCCAATGAACTGAATTAGAATTCTACCATATTGTTTTGGAAGGATGGAAACTCTTATATAATTTTGTATGCGTACGAACTTTTAAAACAACTTGGGTGACATGCTAAGAGAAAAAATATCTTTTTAATAAAAAAATATCTTTTTAATAAAAAAAATATATTTTTTAATATCTTTAGCAGGATTTTTTAATAAATACAACTTGTGGATATATTTCTAAAATGTAAGATCTGTGGAAAGAGGAATAGGTTTTTCATATGTGCCCACATGACATCTGTACTTAATTAACAAGTTTATTTCCAAAAGTGCTTAGCTGAAGCTCAGAAATTAGTCCCAAGAAATCTTTTTCTTCGAATTACTTTTTGTTAATATAAAGAAAATGAAAAAGAAAAAAAAAATCAATGTGTTTCTTGCTTGTGGTTAGTCCAGACTTGCTTTTTCCAATATAGACCTTTTTAAATGCTGCACCACTAGTAATATTTTGAATTGCGGAAAACACTTTGATAAAATGTTGCAGTGAGCGAGACTTTTTAGCAGAGTTTTGTTTTTATTTCCCATATGTACAGGATATTGCTTTGACATATCAAAGAATTGGTTCTGCTGCAAACAGAAAGAACAAACATGTACTAGAAGTAACCGAGGATGGGTGGGTAAAAAACAACAACTGGAGAACGCTGTGCAAGAGATTCAGGTTGCTTCTACCAAACAAGTCTTACATTCATTCCTGAAAGTCTCAGCCCTGGCTCTTTTGCTAGCTTTCACCAGTATGGCCTGCTTATCAAAGCACTTTATCAGTGGGGAAGGGATGTGGGTTAACCACTTCACTCAACTTTAACTTCCCAGCTAGCAGTCTGTCACCCAACAGCTGTTTTTCAATATGTACACTATGTGCTGCAGAGCTGCTTCAGAGCTCATGACAAGAACAGCATTGTATTATGGGGCTTGTTCAAGTTTGGGGTTAGTTTCCTATAATTTTTAAGGGTAAAGAATTCAAGAGCAGCTCCAAGTTTTTACTTTATTATTTTTAAAAGGTATTTTCCCCAGTGTGGTTAAGTATATGTGCATGTGTATATATTTAAATTATGCAAAGGCCAAAATGCGGATCTCCAAGCACTGATATGGGGATTTTTGCTTTCTGGTAAACCCTCATTCCGTGCCATTTCACTTTTCTGGAAAGTGTCAGCATGTCTATTTCAAGTGCTAGTATAGCAGACCAGATCAAATCGGTATATCTGTGGAATGGTATGTCCTTAATATAGATACAGGGTGTGAATGTGTGCCTATAATTATATTTATTTCCATTCTATTTTTTCTCTGTTTATATAAAAAATAAAAATAAATTCAAAGGTAGGTTGAGTTCAAATAACTTTAGAAGGACAGGTTCGGAGCACGTTTAGAGTAGGGAAAATAATTCACCATTTCTTCAGTGTTTGCTTTCTTACTTAAAAACAAACAGGTTAAATACTCAGCCTTCATGGGGGTGAACCTAATCCTCTGAAAAGGAATAGATTTAATGCGATTTCAGGCAAGCAGTGGAGAAAAGGTTAATACCGCACACGACAGTGGAACTGGTGAGCTTCCCAGCGCTGTCACCTCAGAGAGCCATGGGCAGTGTCACGGGTCAACACTTGGAGCTATTTGTGGGCCTAGAGAACCCAGAAAACAGAGGTCCAGTGTGGGGAAGGGAGGAGATTAGCAGAGCAAACCCAAACCCTATCCACTGCAGCAGCTGTGGGGTGGCAAAGTAGAATAACAGACCACCCAGTAGTTTAGAAAGTCTAGGGTGGATTAAAAAACAGAGGAATGGCAAGTTGTTGGTTTTTTTCTAGTTCTGTGCTAGAGGGAGGTTTGTGGGATGGAATTGGTCACTGGGTAGTTATTAATCACCTCCTGTATTAGCCAGAAGTTAATACAGAAGAACTGTTTCCAAGCAAAGTTCATACAGCTTGCTGAAAATACCTTCTTCGTTCTCAGCAGGTGTCTGCAGCACCTGGGATCTTCACTAGAATAATGAATTGGGTGTTGCCTGGGCAGCCACTGCTCTGCTCCCTGTCCCTCCCCCTTACCTTGTACACTGGCTTGTAGATGTGTTGTTAAAATTTTCAAGCTCTCTGGAGATTAATAACTGAAGCAAGAAGGTGGCTGGAATGGAATGCCATCCTGCCAGGACAAATCCCGCCAGGGCACTGGTGCGGCCAGGCTTGGCTCCAGTGTCTCTCCGAAGCTTGTCAGGCGTTTACATCTCTCAGCTGGGTGAAGTACACTGATAATCTGCTGATTTTTGGCAGGCTATAGTGTAATGCTTCACCTTGCAGACCACAGGTGCCTCAAGAGAAGATTATCCCTACACCACCATGAATGTTTTGAACCTCATGATGCTGCAGTCTTCTGAACAGCTTCTCTTCGGTCATCTTAATGGTAAAACTATCCTCACGCTATGGTTCAGTGTTCCTCCTGGAACAGTTTTACAATGACTTTCTGCAACTGCCTTTCATTATGAGGAGTATTTGGTATCAGAGGGCTTTTCCTAGGGGCGGAGTGGGAGGAGGGAGTGTTAAATATTCAACTTGTTCTGAATTTCAACATTTTCCTGGGATGCAAGTGAAGTCTAGAAACAATTTACCTTGGTTACTTCGACAGAACTATGATAAGCCCTGTTAATGAGTTATATATCGGTCTTTGAACTTGTGCAAATGAGTTCTGTAACCAGACCATGTTTTCATTCCTTTCCTTGAACATAACAAATGAATAAGAAATGTGGAAGAACGGAGAACTTTATAGTACTGCTTATTTAATCTACTTCCTTATGCATATAATAAATAACATTCTTTCAACATCATGGATCCAGAAGACTCTCAAAAAACCTTCTACGATATTCATTTTAGATTCATTCAAGCAGCTTATCAGAATGATTTAATCTGTCTCTTTATAAAAGTTGTATTCTACAGAATGTGAAAGAATGTGCAGATATGCTTAAACAGCTTGAAAGAGAGATTGAGGATATCCGCAGTGAATTAAATCCAGACAGGTTGAATTTACATAGCTACAATGGAAATACTCTGCTAGAGCTTTACTGAGGATACACTGCTATACAACCTGTACCCCAAAAAGGGCCTGGGCATCTATCATAATACCTCCTGCCTGAAATATGTTATTTCTGCTGACAAATTGCTTAGCTAGAGATTTCCTGAAGCGTTGCTTCAGTACAGATTATTTTGCCCAGTATAACTTCTTAGAGTGTTTATGGAAAAAATTCTCCCAATGTCCCCCATCCTGCTACTGGTTTGGCAAAACTATTATAGCAGATGAGGTTAAACAGCCTTTACAAGGAAGTGGTCTGAGAAGCGTTAGAAAGCAGTTGTGCTGTAGAACTTTTTTGCTATCTCCATGGCTGATTTAAGGACTTAATGGGTGTTATTGATTATACTAATTTAGTATGCTTTAATATTTCTGATGGAGGTGCTAGATTTAATTCTTATTGTATGGGCCTTCTTTCATGTCCAAGAGAAACAGTTGCCCAAAATGAAATGTTAGCAGGCCTCACACAGAATGGAGGCCACTTTCTGCTCTTTATTTTGGATTCTGGAAGTATTTTGCCAATGTGAATCATACCTCAAAGATAGGAGGAGATAAACATGAAGCATATAAGTATCACTGGTTCTGAGGTGCAAAGTATTAGTGAATTTCAAAGGTTAGTGGGAAAAAAAATTAGAACACATTTATAATCCACATGGTTCAATGCTAAAGGCAGGTGTGGCTGGTGTTCTTTCACCATTGCACTCCCCAAAATTGCTTCATATACAATGTCTGTTTTGGTGGTCAGTGTATTTGAGCTTCTGATGGACAAACCCTAGTTTTTGATCTTAAACATTTAGTTTAGTACATTTAGTTTAATATACATATAACTTTGAAATACAACCATAAAGGAAAATATCCTACTTGGTCACCAAATGTGGCGTGGCCCAGATAAAGGATACTAAGGCAGGGTCTTATTCAGTTGAGTCCCAACAGTCTTTACTTCTTATTGTGAGTCAGGAAATCAAAAGCAAGAAGAGCAAGGAAACAAAGGTTATGGACCAGGATTCACCTCAGCAGCACCAATTTGGTTTTTAAATTAGTTGTTTGACCAACAACTATTATTGTTTAATAATGTGAGGAAACAGTATAGGGCTTTCAGCAAAGGAGATCAGGCAAGGATCTGAGGATCCTGCGTTTTTACTGGTATTTGTGAGCTTTCTAAAGCATCAGTAGGCTGTTCTCAACAGTAACACAATATTAGTGTTGAAGAGGGTTGATTGTCTGCAATTCTGAATGCTGTATAATAATATATATAATGCTGTGGCTATGGGTGGTGGCAGATTCCTTTGCAGAGACATTCTTGGATATTACATTAATATATCTAATGTTTTTATTAACACGTTGTTACCAGAGCTGTCCAGAAAAAGTTGGTTTTTTTTGTTTGTTTGCTTGGTGGTAGTTGTTTTTTGTTTTTGTTTGTTTCTTTAGAAAGGAAACTTTATTTTATCCTTTAATTTTGTTCTGCTGATTTTTATTATTGGCTAGTTGTAGGATATGGAGGTTGAACTGAAACTTTTTATACCCAATAACATGCTTATTAGATTTCTTTTGAAAAGCTTGTCAAAACAGAACAGCCTAATCTTTGTTGTTGCAGGACAAATGCATGGAGGAAAAAAAAAAAAGAAAGAAAAAAACCTTGTGTATTCCCCAATGCACATCACCAGTTACAACTTATAAAATGACTGATTTTAGCTGCAGAAACATTGCCCTACTGTGTCAAGAAACTGTTAAATTTTTTTTGATGTGAAAATAGAGACAAAATTCTCTGTCATATTCTGTTGAATGTCAAAGGTGAGATTTGAAAGCTGCTGAAGGAAGTCAAGATTGAATATAGAATTTCCTTTGTATCTGGAGCAATGAACAAACGATGATTTGTCCAAGCCTATTGTTTCAAGAATTATTGTAAACTTCAGAAACAAAGGGTTGTGATGTGCCCTTTGGAGAATCTTGTTCATTTTGTCATTCCTGCAGATATGAAAGAAATTCTTCGTTCAGTGGGATCCTTTTTGAAAATGGTAACGATACAAACTTTGCCACCTTCCCTTTAGGAAGTGCTCTCTAAACAGTCTAAGGGAAACAGAAGAATGTTTTTGCTGCTGTGACTAAATGTAGGTCTTGTTGAAGTATTTGGCTTGCTTTGGTATCTATCCCCTCCTCACCCAACTGTAGAGGTTTACCTGGGCTGTAGGACAAAAATAACACAGAATTCCTTGCCAGCTACTGCAGCCTTTCTTTTAACTGCCTACTACTGATTAAAATTAGAGCTCTCCTTGAAGTGGAGGTTCTGAGGCTTGATCACCTGTGCTCTTTACATGCAGTCTTCAAGCACATCACCTTTCCTTGCTACAGTCTGTCACTTGGACATTACTGCTATTTCAGTTCTTAAATTTACTTGATTGGTTCTGTCAGTCCTAAAGCCATCATTTCATAACTTGGTTAATTTTAAATTGGATTTGCCTTTAATGTCATGACTAGACTGTATTTGTCCCTGTGTGAGAAGAAGAGATGTTGCATGTTGCTTCATTTGTGTCATTGGATGACATTCAAGTCATCAGATTACTGTAGTTTAAAATAAGCAAAATTACCTTTTGTGTTTAAAATGCTCCCCTCAAAATGCATGTTCAAAGTAGAGCTGGCTCTTTAGAGTATTTCTTTAAGTTGGTTTTGGTGTTATACTTGAACTCACTATTTCTGCTTGCTGTTCAACCGTGTTTCACAGTTCCTGAGGCTTCTAGGAGAGACAAAGATTACTCTGCAGAATCTCAGATTCTGAAATGTGGGACATCTCTTCCCCATCCATCCTTTTTTATGTATGTGGTCCTTTCATCTTTCCTTTCCTCCTTCGCCTTTTGTCTTTGCCATCAGCTTCTTCCCCTTCAGTTTTTTTTGTTGTGTTCCTTCCTCCTTGGTGCTGTCCTCACCGTCTCTGTGTTATCTCCCACTCCCAAGCGTTGGGATCACTGGTCATCATTTCCCAACATCATCAGGTTAATTCTTACGCTTTTGATCGGTGCTTCCCTCCTCACGTTGCTCAAATGCTTCAGGCAAAACTGGGAGGAAAGTGTGAGGAGATCAGACAGTCCAGAGACAACAGAGGCGTGATGTGAGAGCAGTGTCCCGGGACATGGTCAGGAAAATGGCTTAATAACAGGATGTCCCATGAAATGCAGAACACTTGAGAAATGTTACAGCTTTTAGAGCCCCAAAAGGTTGTTACATCTGTACTTGCTTCTTGTATGCATATAGTTTCAGTAGTTGCTACTTCGATTGTCTGCGTATAGGGTTTGATTTTTGGCAGGTATTTCAGACAGCTAACTGAAAAAAGGGGGAAGAAAACCCTCATTTCTACTAACTTAGTATTTCATGTTTTGTTTTTAGCTACTGTAAGTCCTTTTTTTCTTGCTCATTGGCTTCCAAATATGTACAATATTTAGGGTCATCTCTGTACATCTTTCAGTAAGCATTTAGCTGCATTATTTGTTTAGTTGAACATGTATTTTGCTTCTGTAAACGCATTATTTATCTGATAAATCCTACTGGTTTATTTGGAACCTTTACAGCCTGAAGGGCAAACACATATTTTGGCATGGCAATAGTTTAGAAAACATGTATTATTTACCCATCAGAAAGTAATGGGTCCTAAGGAGCCATTATGGTCCAGCTTGTAAATCCTTCTAGTTTGCATGTTATTGACCCAATAGACAGTAACAACTCTTGGGACCTGTTGTGGTCTATCCATATTCATTTGGTTGCCGTACATGTGTGTAAAGTTTGCTTGCTGAAAATCCTTACAAATGCTTGATTGAAAAAAATATATACAGAAAGTTATACTTATAAATGAAATTACTTGGTCAGTTTTAATTTCCCTCTTTCCTTCTCTCCCATAAATACCTACCGACACTTTTAAGGAAAATTGTTTATTTTGGAATTACACAAGCACCCAGAAGAGCTTTATCCTAGTAATTATTAAAAAAAAAAACAAAAAAAAAAAAAAAAAAAAGGTAGAATATAATACACAGTCTGACTTTTGATGAATTTTTAAAAAATGTTTTTATGCCAAGTTTCAGGCTAACAGCAATTTTCTTTACAGTGGAATAATAAACATTAAGCACATCAGTGTATAATGGAAACGTTGACACCTCCAAGGCTATTTGAACAAATAATTCTTGTGTAATGAGACTTGCTTTTTAGAGTTAGATGTTTTGAAGTTTGATTCAAATCATTTCTTTAAAACCAAAACCCTTTCAGATAGCATGTATGTTGCATGCAATCCAAAAAAGGTGTTGCCATCACCAAAACTGTCAGGCTCTGGCACCCGAGAAAAAGCTAGCAATTTTGGGTGCTTCTGTGTCTACAAGTTTCTTAAGCTTGTTTCTGCAACATGGTGGAAGAGGATAAATAAGGATTACAACCACTTTGGTATGCAGTTGTTCCTAACTCTATGCCACAACAATTTCCTTGTGCAGGTTATTACTGCTTGGAAGGCTGGCTGGGGATTTTTACTGTAAGAGAATAACAAAGGCAACCAAAAAAATAAAATGGCTGACTTTTGTGGTGTGTGGAGTATAAGCCTTGTTCTGGCCAATCATGCAGAGATGAATTTCTGTTTTAACGAGGTCCATTGATGTTCAACTTGGAAACAGTGCATGGCATTTGTTAAGGATCTTACTTGGTTCTGATCTTGGATGTGCTGAGTACCTTGCAGAAGAGAAAGTGAGCACCACCAAGAACGCAGCCCAGCTGGATGCGATGGTCCAAGCTGTGGTGAACTAGCGTGCCTGCTTCTTTCAATCAGTTGTAAGCCAATACAGTGCAATGTCTGTTCAGTGTTTTAAGCCAGCCAGAATTTGTGGTCGTCTTAAATACTCTAGGGGGAGGAAAAAAAATCCCTCTTTGAAACCCAAAATGTTTTATGAAGTAATAATAATAATGTAAGGGAACACTGAATCCTGGAACTGTTGAAGGGTAATGGGAAACTTGATTGTGTGCATTAATCATGATTTTTTTAGGCAGTGAATGCCTTTTGAGCTTACCCTTGTATCTGAATCAGAATGTGCAAATAAATAGATTTGCATATTTATTTCAAGAATGTAAGTGTGCATCTGTGCATGTATATTTTAAACTAATTACATCATTATTATGGATTTCTGTACACTGTTAGTTATGTTCCCTATCTGGTCTTAAAGCAATTTCTCTGGGACTACGTATGATATGCATTCTCTTGATCTTCAGCGGTCAAATCTGTACTCATGGAGGAGAGAAATGAGACAATAGCAAAACAGTCTGTGCCTTTTTATTTAAAAGTTATAGTCAGATACTCAATCCTTGCTGCAAAGCGGAATCTGTTTTTTATTACATCTATAAATGAATGACCGATTTTTAATGGAAAATAGTAATCACTTTGTGACAGTTTATTAAGCTTAAAGAGAGAAATTTGCAAATCCTTAGAAGACCTTAAGTCTGGCTAGTTTCTGTAGTTAGGAAGTTTAACTTGAACAAGAAAATGTTGAGAACTACAACCAGTTGTTTTTGCTGCCCCAAACCACTGCTGTTGTCTCTGGCCTACATGCAAAATCATCAGTCAGTAATTATATCTCTTGCTGTAGAATATAGTAATCTGAGTTTGTTAATCCCCATTATTCATACATAAATCAGATTTAAAAAAAAAAAAAAAAGGTAGAGGACATTTATTTGCAGTGTTTATTTTAAAGTTTTTTACAGGTAATTCACAAGAAAACTTCTGTCAAAGCTGAAGAAGTCTATTGCTTTTTCTGTAGACTTTGCTTATCATTAATAGAAAGCAGCATGTGTACATCCTGCAAACTCATTTCCTTATTTAAAGTGGGCATCCTTCCTTTACTGAGATAGGCTTCCTCTTTCAATACAGGAGTGAGGATGAAGCCTTTGTAAGTCCTTAAAGGCACATCCCTTCCAAATGACCTTTTGTCCCATGCTAGTAAGCTGCATTGTTTAGTCGAATCCATGCTCGGTGTAGCTACATTAGCTGTCTTTGGAAATGAAGAAAAAAATGTGGGGGGGCTAATTAAATTTGGAAACGTCATATTTTCTGATTATAAAGCACAAATGAAAGCTCAGTAACCTGTGTTGTGCCTCTTGGTAGTCTGTTTGGGAGCTGAATTCCATGGAGTAACTCGGCAGAGTGTATTCATTCAGCTCTGAGGATAGTTGCTACATTTGGGCAGAATTTTGCCTTATGGTTTTCTAAATCCTTCATACATATAAAATACTGTACTTATTTTCTTCTGATTTCTACGACCAAAAGTTGTCCAAGTATATGTAACTACATACAAAATTACAGGTCTAGATACCTTTTTGATATATGAGCAGCAACATACAGTGAGGTTACCAGTACTACAACATTTCACTTGAAAGTTCAAATACATCTTCCAGTACACATTTATTTGTCTGGGTTTACTTTTTCTGTATTTATTGCTGTTTATTGGATTTAGGTTTAACAGAATAGTGTTCTTTCTGTGCTTGATTTTCTGGACAGTGTCACAGATAAATTGCTGTGGAAGAGATTAATATTGCAGGCACTGGGTTTTATAACATTATCAAATTAATTGGATAGGGAAAGTTACATTTTAGGTAATTTAATGGCAGATAAAGTATTTCACTAATCAGAGATGAGGAGAAAGAAGAAACATGAAAAATTTCATGAGCCATTGTCAAAGTCTTAAGGCTAAATTTTGCCCTTGGATACTTTGAACATTATGACAAGAGGTGAGGTCAATTGCTCTCTCCTGTTTTTATAATAACAGAAGGTAACTTAAAAGGGAATGCTGTTTTCTGTACTGCCTACTTGATTTGACTGTATGGGTTTCGGAAGCCTTTCTTCATTGTCTCCTCCCTCCATGTCCCTCCATTTACCTTCCCAAGAAACAGCCAGAATGACACCATTAAAAAACACTCAATCTGTGGTCATTTACCTTTCTAGTTCTCTTTCCTTTTAAGTAATAATTACATTGGCAAAGTTATCTCCATTCAGCCATTTTCCATAAGTTTACTGGACTGCTACTGGTATTTTGTAGGTTATATTGCTTTGTGGATTTTTTTGTTTAAGGTTTTCATTCTTTGCTAATCCTATGGAGTGTATCTGTAGGCAACTGGTAAATTCTTTCCTTCAAATGCTTTTAAAAGGGTCTCTCTTGAAATGAGTCAGCTAACATTGGCATCTGTACTCAGGCCAAGTCTTGTGGAGTTGCCTGGGACTTGCAGAGCTTTCCTCTTTGAGATGATGATCCTTCCTGTCCCAGATTTGTTAGGATGCATATATTCGCTTATCATGAGTGGTACTGTTAATTTCCAGGGGACTTCACACCTGTGAAACATCAGCAGGTGATAACATAAATTGGTAAATATCTTACAGATTTCAGCCCAGACAGGGGCATCTCCACAGGTACCTTCTCAGTTACTGAAGAGAGGGAGTTTGCTCTAGAGGGTAAATCAGAGGGAGAGCTTAACCCCTTCCACAACTTATTTTATTGACTATATAGCCACTTTCATTCAAGTACATCGTTGAAGTAGTATAAAGCCTTGTGTTGAAACCACTTGCTCCAGAAATGGGAAACCTCCATGTTAATGCTTTTTCAACCTAGAGGTCTTCAAATCCACGTTGCCCATCCTTCACAGGAAACTCCCTGCCTGTGAGGGTATACCAAGATGGCACCCACTCTTCACCTTTCCAGCGTATGTCATCCAGCAGCTGAGAATTCAGGATGTTTGTTGCAGGGACCAAGTGAGATGGGTGAGGAGATAAACAAGAAGAAAATGCAATACAACATGGTTTCAAACCTGCAGAGGAAAGAAGAGGTGGAAAAAAGAAAAGTTCTTCATGTTCTTTGGGGAATATTGAAAACTCGGTATGATTGAGGGTAAAATCTTAAACCCATTGCAATCAACTGGAATGCTGTCATTAAATGCCAAGGACTTAACCTTTCCTTTTAGTGACTTCAAAACTGCAATGAAGTCCATGTCACAGCTGAGCCCTGATGCCAGCCTTACATGGCTATGTTTAAAAAAGTGAAAAATGAGAAAGGAAAACACACACGTACCTCCATGAAACTTGTGCAAGCTTTTCTGAGCCCTAGTAAAAAAGGCTGGAGTTTTTAAATGTGATTTAATATGTCCTCAGTACAGTAAAGCGTTCACTGGAGTTGTTTTGTGACCAAGCCATATGTGGCAAATGTCAGTGATGTGCCTTTTAGAACAGCCACCTTCTGCATGCTGAGTTTGGAGGGGACCTTTATGGCCAGGTGCTGGGTGTGATTAAGTTGAGGGTGAGATCTTTGCTTGCTTGCAGGTAGTGCAGATTTGCTGTTTGCAGAAACAAGGCTGTTCCTTTAACAAGTTTGAGTGAGTATTGTTCTGGAGTTAATTAAGATGCTAGCAGCAAAGGAAATTCATGTGCCCTTCTGTCTTTTCTTCACCCTGAAGAAAGATGTTGAGACAGCTATCTTATTAGATCCCGTTTGACTAATGAGCGTATGTGTGTGAGGCAAAAACCAAGTGGCTAATGACCTTAACACTTCTGGTGTCCCTTGCTCTGGTGGAAAAGGGGAAGAGGAAAAGAGGGGAGGGGAAGATTTAATTTTTTTTTCAAATTCTTAAGACTGTCATATGGGGTCCTTTTAAAAAAAAAAAAAAAGTTCTTTAGAATTCCATTAAGAGGGACTCGTATCTTCCATCATATGTTTAGGGGGAATTTTTTTAAAATATTTTAATCAAACAGGTTGCTATGATGTCTGAAGCTGTATGCCAATAATTTTGCCTTTTAGATGAAATATATAGCATATTTTTATTTTTTGCTTTCTGGTTATAGAAGGAGAGAGTCAACTCAGACCAGCTGCTAGCTTGCATGAGTGAAGACTATTCAATCTGACTTAGTCCTTCTCTTACTGTAGGCAATTTGTTCAGTATGGAAAAACCTAGGGCATATAATGATGATGTACTTGGATCTTTTGTGTATATTTGTAAAAGTAATATTGATTTGGGAACAATGCAACATTACCGTATGCACTTAGGTGTAAGCAAGTGAAAGTTCAGAGGGACTACCCACAGATTTAAAGATAACATTCAGAAGTGTTTTCAGAATACATATCCTTAAAAAAAAATGTTATTTGGGCTTGTATAGCTAAGACTGATAGTGCTTGCATTATACACTTGAGTTTTAGAGGTTTGTTCTATGACTGGGAAAAGTGTTGCTTGGCACTTAGTGTTTTATTTCAGTGAATCAGAATACAAGACAGCTTTCCCCATTTAGATCCGGACAGCAGAAAGTAGTTGTTCCTGCAGCTGCTTAAGGAACAGGTTTACAAAAACAGAGGAGCCTTGCTGGAGAGCGTATGTGGAGTTGCACCCATACATTGGACTTGAACTTGATCTAGACCTATGAAAATCATTACTTTTAGTTTTAAATGCTTTCAGAGTCCTTGTGAACAATTAGCTTAATGCTCTGGGAAGTAAAAATGCAGTCAGCTGACTGTCTTGGCTCACAGGGGCCATACAGTTCGGCAAAACAGATTTCTAAAAAATGGTACATCTATGGCATTATGTATTTATTACCAAGGGGATTGTACTGCCTCTGCAGCATATATTGCCTTTGATATATGTCAGTAAATATTTTAATAGTTCATTTAATCATGTAGAGGCTTGGGGAGATACATATATATAGATAGATATATATAAAGAAATACATACCTGCTTTGATGGTTAAATTATGTGTTTAAAACCAACAAACAGAACAAAATCCACCCAGACCTCTTCTAATATACCTTTTAGGGCAGGAAAGAAAATGAGTAAAAACTCTAAACTTCAAATAGTAAGACTGATACTTCATCTTAATTGCAATTTTTATTGCTGTGTTAAAAATGCAAAATAGCAAAGACTTCCCAGATCTTCTGCTTTGTTTCATCATTCTTGGAATTGCGAAGCCCATCACTGCATCCCTCCCATTCTCAAGGCCCAACCCCCCCCCCCAAAAAAAAAAAAAAAAAAACTCAAGCCTCCCCTCCCCTACACTTTTGAAATTAAGAAGTCATATTTTTCTCTGTTTTACTGGGAGATTCATAATGACCTAAGCCTATACTGTGAAGCACATCTGGCACATTTTGAAAGTGAATGGGGATATAATTTGTAATTAAGCTTTGTTTTAATATGCACAACAGGGCACGACTAATTCCTGGGACTAAGAGCTTTTAAATATAATGTGGATATGGTTTATCAGTTGACTGAAATTGATTGTAGCTTTTGAGAGGTGGAAATGTTACTCTTGGAGAAAGTGAAAAGTGCCAAAATGAAATACNACAAATGTAGCATGCAGAAGTAAGCTCAAATCCAACCTACATAAAATTAATCTGGCGTTCTGCTGCTGACCAGCACTGTGTTAGAACTGAATAAATAGGGTGTTGTTTTGTTTTGTTTGTTTAAACAGCAGTGAGTGGCTGTTTGGCTTTCACTGAAATAGAGGGGAAAAAGCCAAACCTTGATATTTTGTTTTGAAATTGTTACTCTCAGTTTCTTTGAAGGTGGCCTGCACTGGAGTTTGATAAAATAGCTTTTTAAATTTCATTCTTGATTGACCACTTGACAGTGTTAAGAACCAACCTGCCTTCTAATACTGATTTCTTAAAAGAGAGAAGGGGTTGGAAGCATCAACTATTGGTTATCTTTATCTTTTTCATGTAGTAATTTGTGTTGCGGCCCATAGTGCTTCTAAAACCTGTTTTCTCCTACCCTGAATTACCAGTATGTTGTGGATAAAGCACTGGAAGAAGTCTTTTCTGTACCTCATTTGTTTGTGCGTGTGAAACGTGGGCAGACATGGTCTAGGTACTGAAAGTCATTAGAGCTTCTCTTCAGTGAAATGCTGCACCACGTTGCTTTCCTCTTCGCCCCAAGGCGTAGTTGGAACCTTTCTAAACACAAGGGACCCAGCTGAGAGAGCCGGTCAGGAGCTAGAGAGCTTTGCAGCTCTTGCACTGGACATAGTTGTCTCTGTATATTGCAGCTGCTTTTCATCAGAAGAGCACCACAGCTAAGAAATCTTAATCTCAGTTTTCTTCTGAGGGTTTCTAGGTGAACAGGTGCTGGCCTCTTAACAACACCAGACAAATCCATTTCCTGGGAGCTGGCTTCTTATGAGCTATTGTTGGTTTGGTGAAGGGTGGATGTAGTCCTTTTGTCTACTTTTTCTTATACAAAATTGCATTTCATGATTGATATGTCATTAGTGAATGTAAGAGCTAGACTGTGGCAGATGATGGTCTAGATATGACATGATATAACAGCAGTTTGTACCTGGGAGTGGATAAAAACTGGAAACAAAGTACAGTATAGTAGACTTTCTATGCTCCAATGAATTTGAGTAACATATAAGGTAGATCTTTCTGGCATCTTGCTTTGTAATAAACCCAGATTGATTAGTATCCAAGTCAAACTAGGATATATGTGGTATCTAGACTTCCCTTAATGAGTGTGAGTCCTCCCTGAGGAGAAAGATTCTTTTGTAAACGATAAGGATAATTTTTGAAGCTTATTCCTAAGTCTAATACACTTTTGGCCTGGTCAGCATCTTGTATTTCTATATTTTTAAAGTGAGTGAATGGAAGGCAGAAAGAAGGAAGAGGATATCCTGTACATGGGTAGGGTGGAGTGTCATCCCTTCTTGCTTCTCTCAAGGGAAAAGAAAAGTGAAAAGGAGAAGTAAAACATGAATTCCTTTCCTGTACTTGCTACTTTCTAGTGCTGAAAGAGGGAAAATGTTTTAGATGGTCTTACTATTTTTCCTGTGCACCTTTTCTAAGTGTATTTTTTGACTGCACTTTCAGTTAGAGAAGCAATTGTCTTGCCTTGGACAAAAAGATGGTATTTTTAGTAGCTCTTTTAGTATCTTCTAACTATGTTGGCTGATTTAGTAATTCTGTCCCCAGAAGTTAAAAGTTTAGAATTACAGGTTTGTTACTGCTAACAGAGTGGGAACACAGGCTTGTGCTGAGTCAGTTACGTTATGACTGCTTAGCCTTTATAAGAGAGGAGTGAAATGATGACAGAGAGCAAGGCTTTAAGATCTGAAGTGAGGGTTGCAAGATTGGTAATCGGAGTAGCTTAAATCACTCAAATGTTCAAACAGATTATTTAGCATAGACGTTAAAGAGAAAATCATTAACCTCAAAGGTATGACTTAAACCACATTTCTGTATATATTTATTAGCATCTTGCTGGTTATAGATGCCTCAGGCCTTTTATCACTACTTTTGTTCTTTTATGCCACTGCTTTAACAGGATGGCTCTTTCTGTGTGCTGAAGAAGGAACTGCGTTCTGCTGAAACTCTTTAGAGCTGTGGTTATAAATAGACTTGGAAATAGCAACAAGCTGCATCCACTGCCTCTGTAATGGCCCTTTCCAAATACTTTAAAACAAATGATTCATCAAATAAGGAACACTAAAAGAAGAAATCTGCCAATTTGTAGAATTTGACTCCTCCTAATCAGAGCAAGGCAACAGGATGTTGAGTTCCTGCCCTGCACCTGATTAAAGCCAAATGCTCTAGAAACAGCTGGGAATAAGAGGAAGTGCCAAGCTCTTCTCAGTTGGGGGTAGGACAGCAAAAGAATTTTTTTAAATCCCTTCCACCTTTGTTGTTCTCTTTTCCTGACTCTTTGACAGATAAGCACTTATTTCCTCTGGCATTTGGAGTCCTTAGAAACCACGTACAATGCATAGACGATAGGAGAATGCTACACATATATGTGCCTGGCCTAGGCAGAATTAATTTTGGTCACAATGTTAGATGACATTCCTCATCACCGTAGTTTGGCTAAATTGCTAACTTTACAGACTCCGATCATGCAGGTGCCAAATTCTCCAAGTCCTGCCCACCCACCTTCAGCAAGTCAAGAGCTAGGAGTAGCGTGGAGACCAAGATGCATTCTCCATCTGGATCACTGGTTGTAGTTTTCTCTGCTGCGTGCTCAGGCAGAGCCCCTCAATGAATGTGCTTCTTTTACTTTTTTTTTTAGAAATGCAGAAAAAATGTGAAATGTTTGTCAATGGTTTCTTCCTGTGTTCTAGGAACCATAAAAAAATAGCTTTTGAAACCTTTAGAGTACACACATGCGCTCAGATAAGTGTTAAGTGGTTATTTTTCCCTGTGCAGCTGCAGAATGTGTTGTAGAATACAGCCAAGTACAAAAAATAAGTGTCTTGTGGTATATGCTGTAGATACAGTAGTAGCTATACAGTGGATTACTGCTTAAAATACAGGAGTTACTTTACTATCAGAAGTCTTCCACTAACCTGAAGACAAAGCTCCTTCTTTAACATTTCATGAAGTAGCTTCTTATGTGATTATCCCCACGACACCAGCTTTTTGCATTCATATCACAAAGCTACATTATACACGCGCAGCTTCCTTTCTGTACCTTATGTCAATAGCACAGGCTGTTTGCTCATGCAGTCCCTGGGTCTGATCCAACACATGGTCAGGTCAGGAGCAAAAGGCTCGTCTTGGCTTCCCTACGCTTTGGATCAGGCCTCCTGCTGCTAGCACTCAGTGTGGTGGCATCCGTCACTCGGCTCTTTTCTCTCTCGACATCAGTGCTGCCAGGGGATCAGAGTAGTGACCATCACTCTTATGCTTCAGAGAAGCACACAATTCAGATGAGCATTTTTTTTTTTTTAAAAAGATGTTCCTGAAACACTTTTCTCACATCTTGAAATGAAGTAAAATGTGCCCAGAATAAATCACAGTCTCAGTCTGTACCCCCTCTTCCTCTCTCCTCTCTTTACTGGAACTTGCCAGGCTCTCCTATCTCCTTTTCCATGCCTCCTGGTTTTCTTTGAATTTCCAGGTTAATGCTGGTACTATTTTGTGAGAACTGGTGTGAGAATTGGAATCAGTGTGCCTGACATAGGAAGGAGCACTGGGACTGCTGCTGGTTTGCCGTGGCATGGTGAGAATAGATGCACCCAAATTTTACGACCTCCATAGCTGTGAATTTAAGACCTTAGTATTTGTCAACCAAAGCAGTCTGTCTTTACATCAAGCAAAGAAAAGTGGTACTTGCATAAATAGTTGGAAAGCCAAGAGGCTATGTGGCTGTTGAGAAAACAAAAGGATGCTTCCATAAACTTGTGCTATAAGATACAAAGCTCAGGTGCTTTATGTTCCTCTTTTGACTAGCCTTGGGATGCAGGATTTTGACTGAGGCTAGGTTGACCTTCACTTGGTATTTCAAGGGGAAAAAAAAACATTAAACAGACACCTGCCCAAATCTTTGTGCTGTGCTCTGTTCTCTTCTGTGGAACTGGAGGATATTGCCTGCTGGGGGAGGTGAGGTGAGCTCTTTGAGCAAACGGGCATTGCTTCAGAAAAACAGACATTTCAGTGTTTAGCAGCTATCATTCTGTTGTTTATGGCTTTTAGCACCTGTTAGAAAGCAAGCAATTACTTTTTTTCCTTTGATAGTATATAGCCTAGCTTGCCTGTTAATTCGTAATGCGCTTTCCTAATATAGCATAGGAAACTCTTCATAAATTATTGTTCACATTATATACAACAATGCAACGAGTTGTATTTATATAGGTTAAGTTAAAACACTGGAGCAATTAAACTCCTACTCATCACATAATGTGCTTTTCCTGTCTTGTAGTGCCAAAAAAAGGTGCTCGAAAGCATTGAGAGATGCACTAATTTTCTCTGAGCTAATGGAACTTGCCTGCTGCTATTTTGGAACACAAAATCATTATGTATTCTTAGATGTATCTATATTTAAAGCCCAAAGCAGATGTTGGATGTTGAGAGCAGATGTTGGATGTTGAGACAACTTGTGGAAACTTGTATGTCAAGTCTAATTTTTTTTTCCCCCCTTCAGTTCTTTTGTGAAAAGAGATTGCTTTCAGAAGAAAATGCTCTAGAAGTTAGAGGTTAATTGCCCTTCATTAAAATTGTATTTTTCAAGAAAGATGTGCAAAATCTGTGAATAAGCATATTAGTTTTTCCATTAGTTTTCCATTAGTTCTTTAAATGGCTTGGTAGATATTCTGTGTTCTTGCAACACATATTATGGCTTGAAAATGGTACCGTTATCCACAAATTTGTTTTCCTGTTTAACTTGGGAAAAAGAGTCTAAAAAATTAATGGATAACACTATTTTTAAATCCTTTGAATAATAGTTAGCAGATTCACACAAATTCTTTCACTTATGCAGCTGTCAGAATATGACAAGTAGATGTTTGAGTGGTGCTAGTGTGCACATGTATATGCAAATATGGGCGTGTGGGCATGTATACATCCTCCCTATGGCTTATTCTATTACGTACCCCAAAGGTGTTCTGCTGTTGCGTTCAGTAAATGAGAATTAAGGCCCTCTATGTATAGTCATATATATAAAATAATAACTTTAATGCTTTTTGGCTGCATTACAGACATTCCAAAGTTTACTTCATTTGTGTTCTCCAGATCCTTTCATGCCAGAGAGATAAAGCCAACAAGGAGAAAACAAATATTCTATGATTTCACTCCTACAATGCCTGGTCCCAAAATGAGCCAAAGAGTGTTTCTTATGGCTTACTTTCCTTTTCTCAGAAAACCCAGATGGCTGTCTCTGGATTTCTGGGGGGCTTTTCTGCCTCCCCACTGACTCAGAAAATGAGTGCATCTTGTAAAACCTTCAAATGCCTTTTTTCAGGGTGTGTGTGTGTATAATTCACTAAATTTTTGTAATTAAGTTTATCAAAAGTGTATCCTGTGATGCTGGCAGAGATGTGGTTGTAATAAAACTAATACAAATGAAAGGAGGAACTCATCGGTACAAGTGAAAGTGTTTTATGCTTGGGAAAACCTTTCATTTTCTTTCAAAATATTGTTAGCTTTTTGCACTATGAAAGCACTTCATTAGAAAACTATTTCCTCTGTCGTCTTCTCTGCAGATGAAATCAAAATAGATCCAGCAGCATTGACCTAAACTGTTGTAAAATTCTTCCGTGCTTAAACAGGACTCGCTGGGGCACACTTACTGAATGTTTAGGTCTTATAAGGCATTGTGACAAATTTCATAAATTTCAGGAGCTTCAGTCTGGTTCATCTACTTCTTCCTGCCTGTAGATGGTGGTTTTTTGTGATGTGACTCAGGAGATAAATGCAGGAGCATAGCTCTGACACACGAGTGGGAGGGAGGGTCGTCTTGTCTGCTCAATCTAGGAGATTTTTTTTTCCTGTTTTCATTTTGGATCAGTCCTAGTGAGGTCTCTAATTTGATAAAGATGCTGACAGAGGTAAACTGTCTTCATCATTGCGGTTTAATCTGGCAAATGAGCTCCAGAGGTTAGAAAGCGCATCTGCTTGTGAATGGGTGATTAGTTCATGCCAGCAGAGTCAGAAAGAGAGGTTAGTCTGATACAGCTGTCTTTGCTGAATCTTATTCCTGTCCGGTTTGCCTTTTTGAGAGGCACAGCAGGGGTTTAGCTACATCCCACAGCTTTTGTGTGGCATGGCAGCACGGAAAGCTTCAATGCCTACAGTAACGTGCTTTTGACTTCTGCTTAAGGTCTACTCCATGAGAGGGGTCGTGTTCACCTGGAAATTGGGTTTCCTCTCTGTGGCTGTGTCAGTCGCTGGTGCCATGTTGCATGTGCCTGGGGTCCTGAGCTCAAGACAGATTTGCTGAGATTTTCTAGGTACCAGTGTAAAACACTGTCTTTAATACAGAGTTACCGTGTAGGAACTGTCTTTTAAATGGATCAGCTCTGTACACAAATTTAAAAGACAAGTTTCCCAACATACCATTTAATTTAAAAACCACAAGAAAACACTGCTTCCAGTTAGCTAGTTTTTCTTATGGAAACCCCAGAGAAACCACACTAGTAGTTTCTTTAACCAGACCTTCACACCCCCCAAACCCATAACCAGGGAGCCTTATAACATTTTTTTAAAGGTGAATCCTGAGGAATCATTAGCTATCTGTCTGATGGTTTCTTGATGTCATCAAAACTGCTACTTTTTAGAAACGAGGCAGAATTCTAACATAGTATTGAGGCATTTCCTATTTCTTCTCACGTACCCTGGCTTTATCTCTTTATGTTCACGTTATCAGGCTTCCAAATAGGTTCATTGTTCACAAATATGATGTTTTGTTCCATAGTAACTAAAATCTTGGAGTTGTTTTACAGTTTGCAAATAGTCTCGATTGCAGTTTCTATGATTTTAAGTAAAATAGGTTTGATCAAACTACTTTAATACCTCATTTAACTATATTTCACCTCAGGTTGATGAAGGTGACTGTGCTGGGGTAAGATACAGCATGTAGTCTAGGAAAAGGCTCTGGGGCACTGTAATGTGAAATACAAATACGGAGACTACCAGCGCTGTAGAGCGGATCAGTGGCTACGCTGGGCGCCCGAGAAGCTCAGCAGCAGGGTGGCTGTGCTGTGGAACAGGGTCTGCGTTGCCTCCACGGCACAGCCCACAGACACCATGTCCCCTGCCGCCGCCTCTTCTTCTATGCCCACCAGTGAGGCTGCCACCACCGCCAGCATCGCCTCTTGCTTAACTGCTGTTCTGGGCCTGGCAGAGCTGGCGGTGGAGCGGGGCTGTGGCCTACAGCAGGGTAGGGATACCCAAGGTGGCAGTTAGGTGGAGGCAGTTAGGGTCCAGCGGTTCAGCTAGCCAGGCTCCATCCCCTGCAGGAGTGGGCATTTCTGTCTCTGGAAGCAGCGTAGTCATGTAAAAGGGGGGAGAAGGTTTGTACCGCGGGCAGCACAAATTCCAGGTGAATTCCCAGGTCGTGGTAGGCACCGAACTATACGCAGTGGTTAAGGTGGTACATTGACAGGCGACTGCAGAGTAGAAACAAAATAGTCAATATTGCCTGTATAAACTCATTACGCTAGAACACTGCAGTTCTGCTAATTTTTCAGTGTGTGACAATCGGAAATGACTCAGAGAAAAGTTAAAAATGACTTTTTTAGGACTGGAAAACAGACTTCCCAGTAAAAGACATTAGGAGACCACTGGAGTTACCTCGTTAAAGTGAATGTGAAGGAGCTATCTGATTCTGTTAACACAGGAATAAGATGTTTGGGTCCTTAACCTATCAGGCAATTATGCAGAGATCCAGTGCTGAAAACTAAAGTTAAACTCAAACTGGAGAAGAGGTGCAAATTTTAAAAGTGAGGACAATTACCACTTAAGCAGCTTACCAAAGGATGTGAAAGATTCTACATTACTTGCAATCCTTAAATCAAGATTGGATGCCTGCCTAAGAGATATAAATAACTGCTAGCTATTTATACAGCTTGATATAAGAATCACTGAGTAAAGTCATATGGCCTCTGTTATGCAGAAATTTTTTATGAAAGAAAACGGAAAATTGTAAATAGTATTGGTTAATGTGTATAATTGTTAGTTACGATGTTAGTAATTGTGACAAAAAAAGGTGTTCCTTCTGTTTTAGTAATCGTGTTTTCCTCAGGTTTATCTATATACCAGTTTGAATAGCTGATGTTTCAATTTCCTTACCTGCAGACTTAAATAGATGTCCCTAAATACCCATGTGGGAATAAAGTACTTGACATTTTAAACTGCTACTTTTGACAAGATCGTGTGGGACTATCTCTTTTCTGATAGGATAAGCATAATTTTTAAGACAGTGCTTTGAAATTACTACCCATTCCCCACACATTTTAGGACAAGATAGCAGCTAAGCAGAATTGGAGTTTAGAAATGTTGCCTTTTTTACTTGTAGATCTTGCCCAAGGCATCATGCCTGTAAAGAAAATAAAAATAAAAATAAAAATAAAAATAAATCAGGCTTTGCTAAGGGTAGCCATGGAGTTTAAAAGTGATTTGTGCATTCTCTTGAAAACTGTATAGGAATTCACTCTTTCAGCCTTCTTTTACATATTTTTGTCTGAATCATTTAATTGTTTTGAAGGGCTTTGTGAATCTCTTCTCCCTTTGTGTCACCGGTTTGTATCCTATCCCATAGAAACGCATCTATTTTTGTTGGAAAAGGAATATTTACATGGGTGAGAGTGATTGTGAAATACATACTTTCTCTCGAACTACAAAAATATTGAAACCTGATGGTAGTCACTTGGTATCATCAGCCTGTTGCAATGGTTATAGCAGTTTATTTCAAGAAAAGTTATGCCTCTTGATTGTCACTTGTAATACCAGCTATGTTTTTTTTTTGTTTTACTGTATATGAAATTAAGTAGTTAATGCTGTTTATTGTTTTGCTTCCAGATTCTTATACTAGCATGCTGTGTACTACAGCATTTGAATTATAAACACTGAAATAGTGTTTAACAAAAAAACAAGGAGAGAATATCCTCTCATCTTTTCAAAATTAAGAGAAAAATAAATATCTCCAAATTTTATATTGAAAATCAAAACAAAATTTATTCTCTATTTCCTTAAAATATTTTGAAAATCTGAATTGACTTGACTGGGGTGTGTATTTGTGATATCATAGCCTATGGATTTCACATGAATCTACATAGAGACAAACACATCTTATGCTTTATCTGAAAGGATGAGATAAAGATTACCTGGTTTATTTCCATGCAATGGCAATAGAAATCAATGAGAATAATGTCAAAGTCTTCTGAAACTGTAAGAACAGCCTATAGAGGTCTCACCAGTTTTAAAAACCTGTTCTGATAATCCCAGAATTAGTTACAAAATAGTCCAATTTGAAACTTATAAAAACTAACTTCTTTAAAGACAAACTTTCCAAAAGTACTTTGCCAAGCCATAGGTGTCTTCAGCCACCTGTAGATTACTTCCTCTTACTGCATTTCAGCAGTGGGGTGGTGGGAAAGCGTTGGTGACAATGATGCTAATGCAGTAGGTGTTATTCTTTTTTTCCTTTTTAATTTATTTTGGCAATCTTGCAAGAGGAGGGTAGTAGGTCTAAGTCAGCTACTGTAGCAGGGTGTGCTGAATGCATATTGATGTATGTTATGTCTTCTGTAAGGTAATAATCAGGCTGGTAATAAAAAGATGAGCATCATGCCCAGCTTGCGATAAAACTTTACTTTCCAAAATGATTCTGTTGGGGGTAGTGGACATAAGAAAGGCAAGTAGAAGGTATGCCTGGACAATGGAACTTCAAAACGGCGAGAAGGCAATGGCTTCGGCATCGGGCTGCTGTTTGTACAGACTGCGAGGCGGGTGGTGTTGCTGGATAGATGACTTGAACAAGCGCCTGCTCGAGACACAACCAAACACTTCAGCTAATTCATCACAGGACTCTCGAGCACTTCACTTGTGCAAACTTAAAAGGTTAGGGCAGTAAATAGTTTATTGCCACCGAGGCCTGCTCAACATTGATCACTGCTGAATTCCCTCTGTTTAGATATAAGTTCTTTTGAAATATGCTTTGTAGGTTTAGTCTGAGAGAAGGATAATTGCCTTGAGGGCTTAAAATTTGAAAGCAGACACTTCCACAGCCAGAATGTAATAGGCTGCCAAGATGGACTAGTGTGAAACAATACACTGTTATGTTTTTCTCTGCTTGGGATTTGAATGAAGCAATAGCAAAGGCTGTTTTTTGAGGCATGGATGGGTAAAGTCCTGCGTAGTTTGCCCCTTTCATGCCTATTAATAAAACCCTTGCTATAGTTCTATTTTCAACCTCTCTGGGGTTTATGCTGCAATTTTGAGCAGCTGATGGTTCTTCTTAGCCTAGCGTTGGGGAGTTGCTTAATCAGCGTGCAATTATGTTTTTTCAGTGCGTGCATTGATATCGGGAGGTTACAAACATTCCAGAAAGTACTCCTGCTGTGTGCATGGCTTTGCGCTTTTTCAGTAAGGCTTATTTAATGTGTAGGATTCTTACTACTTCGAAGCCCTGCGTTTCTAAAAAGCTGTTGGCAGTGTTCAGTCAATGCACGGTGCTGGTTGTGTGCCCAACAAGCTATGTGAACATCAAGGTCTGCCAAAGCATGATCTAATGGCTCCAGGCTTTGGATCCAGATTTACTAATTTTTCTGACTGGTTTGGGGTGGGGGGTGGAGGGGTGTTAGGTTTGGGAGGGTAGATTACAATGGTAGTTTAAAAGTACGGAACCATCCCAAATGTCTGTTTATTCTTTTTTGATCATGTGGGATATCACCATAGCATATGTGATGGTACCACATGTTTTGTGATCACGGTCCTCCTTCCTAAAAGTGTGAAGTCTCCTAAACTTAGGCCCTGATCCAACCAACAGCTCCACCAAGATAAATCCCTGTGTCCACATGGACCTTCTTGACTTTGCTGAATCTATTTATGCACTTGAGGTTTAAAAGCAGATCTGGTTAAACCGAGGGTGCGTATATTTGCATCATTTATTTGTTTTTCAGTGAAACCCTGCTGATACAGACACATGCAGAGTAAGACCCAAGACATTTTTGAGGAATTTGAGCTTGTTGATCTATTGTTCTGTAGCATATTACATATGAATGTAAACTTTTAAAGAAGACTTACAGTTGGGACAACATGCTGAACAGATCTGGAGCTAGTTATCAAAGATCATATCTGCAGTCTTTTGTTCCAAAAATAAATACGTTACTTCAGATTGCAAAGAAAAGGAGTTGAGATGTATTTTTTTTGCATCATAAATGGAATTTTCTAGTAAGTTCAGGTAACTGATTTTGTCAGAAAATACTGGAGCATCATTAGTAAATTCAATACCCCGATTTTAAATTTATGAATGTTGTAATAGCTTTAAAGAAAAAACAGTCCTTTAGAAATCAAATCATAATCCCTTAGAAATCAAATCATAAAAATCAAATTCCGGGACTTACAGGTTTCTATAAAGTCCAAGACCAAAACAATAAAGTGAGAGGGGGGGAAAAATCAAATCTGGTGAGCAGTCAATCACTTTCTCTGTATGTGGCCTTACTCTTTACCGAGAAAACAGTACCTCAGACATACCAGCTGTGAAATTTTTAGTTCATCTTTTCCATGGAGCACATTACGTTTTTTTTCTCTTTTAGACAGAGCTATGAACAGATGATGGATGAACTGTAGACTCATTGTGTTAGAAATACCTTTTTCATTTTAAAAGCTAAGTCCCTTCTTGACAGGGCAGTCATTCCCTCTTGTAACAATAGAAGAAACATCATGAAGTCATAGTTCACCTCCAGTGAAAGACTTCATTCAAGGGTTTGATGAATAGCGGAGGGAAAACTAAGCAAAATAGCATGACAGCTAAAATCTTTTTGTTATCCTTTCTTTCACTGTCTTAAACTGCAAATTTTTCCTATGTATTTAATGGTAGGTGAGAATTCCCAATGCAGACAGCATTATTTTCAGCTGAGAGGATTTCAAGGATGAACTTTCTGATTTTGTAGAGAGAGACAAAGATTAATCTGAACTAAAGCTTGTACTGTGTAAGACATGCATTTCAAAACAACCGTTGCATCTGGTCTTAAAATTTCTTCAATTTCACCACTTCTAGTGGATCTGAAGAAAATAAAAGTTTATAACTGATTTCTGAGATGCAAGGTACCGGTATTTGCTCTACATTGTGCTGAAATGTCTTTGCATGAAATTTTGTGAGCATACTAGTTTTTCAAATACTGAATATCATATAAATAAACTAATTGAGTGGGGTTTGCATTTAGAATTTTGTAGAAACTTATAATTTCAAAACAGTGTTAGCAATTGTTAAATGTTGATGACAACTAATGTCTTGGGGTAGTGTTGGAGAAAAACAAGACTTCTGGGATCAGATTACTATGTAATTTTGGCATGATATCTAGTTAGATCTCATACCTGCATATGATGTTTATAAGTTCATGTTTTAAGATGTTTCACAGTGTTGTTGTCTATTGGCAGATAGTCAATATTATCAGTTCAGTAAAGTGAATCAAGTAGCTATGTGTTCTTTCACCTGAGGAAGAAAATGTTGTTTATTTTGCCATTCGACGGGATAAAAATTCCATGTAAATATATTATTAGGCTGATACAGCATTATACTTTGCAAGAGTAGTAGCTGTGTTCTCCATAAATTTGGCAAGAGAAAATAAGCATCTGCATTTCCATACACTGAAGATGTAAGTGGATACCCGTAGTTTGAATTGGATGTGTATTAGATAAGTCTTGTCTACCTGGAATGGCGAACTCTGTGTAGACAGTGGCTGGATTAATAGCCAGTGTAGCTCAGAAATTTAAAACTGATAAATTCTCATTTTTTTATATAACACTTCCTAGCATTATTCACTTAATTTTTTAGGAAGACTTACAAAAGAGTATACGGTCAGCATAAAACTTCAGTGCTCTCTAATTATATCTTTTACAACTAAATGCAGGAGTAAAAGGTGTAGTTGTTTTAAGTAGGCAGGATTTTCAAATGATGTTGCAGGTTTAAGGATAGCGCAGTTTATCTGAATTTTTCTGTGGGTAATAGCCTTTGCAGAATGAGATTTAATGGGATTTTGTTGCATTTATTAATCCCATGACTGTATTAACTGAGAGCTACTGTGAAGTTTGATTTAAGCGTATATGTGGTTTGCTTTATTGACATGTATTTGCTTTAATGGATTTTCTTTCTCTGCTTTTGCCTTTATCTTACTAACAGGAGACATGACTTTTTTTTAACTTATACTGCCAATTAAGAAAAAATGAGAACTCAACAGTTTGAGCTTAAATGGGTTCACTAATATAAACTATCAATCTTCTGTTTTTCATTATCAAAAATACACCTCTTTCCCTTTCCTTTTCCCCCCACCCAACAGAGGAGCAAAAGAGACAGTTCTCAAGGGTGTGGTTATCATGAGATAATTGCAACCCTGAGGGATTTGAGACACTTGGGTGCATTTCATACCTTGTAGCTGTCCAAGGATGAGATTTTCACACGAAGGCTCCACCCACGATATTTTATTTTTTATTGCATAAATCAGTCTATGTGCTTAGGGATCATTTATCATTTCCCTAATACTCACCAGGGTACAAACAGTACTGTTCTAGTTCCATTCAACCTCCTTATTTCTCCCTCCTTCTCCTGCTCAAAAAAAAAAAAAAAAAAAGAAAAAAAAAAGTTGGCAAGATGCTAAAATTATATAAAGGCGGTTCTGTATTTAATGCAGAAATCGTACATTACCCTAAAAACCCTTCACCCCTGAGTACTCTTTGTACTTCTGAGAACATGATATATGGCTGAACAGTGCACTTAGCAACCATGACTTCATTTAAATCCTTCAGTTTCTGAGAAAGGGATTACTGCCTAGAACCTAACCAGTATTAAAGATACATATTTTCAGATGCAACTGCAGCTAACATCAACTTAAATTTGTGTGTGGAGAGAGCACTCTTGCAACGCGAGAGGTGTTAAAATCTACAGGAGTGGAAAGTGAAACACTTGCTGAGGTTTTGTTCTCATGCCAAAACTTTTTAATTTTTTACCAATTATAAAATTCCTCATCAACATTGCATATTTACATTTCTCAGCCTTCCCAGCACAACTTCTTTAGTATATACTAGGCATGCGGGATCAAAAATTAACATTTCCAAACTCCCAAATGACACTTTTGCAATTTCCTCTGCTTCTCTGGCGAGCAGACAGCACCAGTATGTTTCTCCCCTTGTTCTTGCAGTTCCTGACAGAGCTTCTTCTATCCCAGGTGAGGATGCTCAGAGCCCCAAGGCAGCATGGGGTCAGCATGCTGGAAATTAGCTAAAACTATTACTGCAGCCGTGAGATGTAATGTTCTTAGCTTATGTCAGTGCTGTGTGGAATCATGGGTCTCAACTTGCGTTATTTTTTCATCCAGCCATACTTCACAGCTATTCAGCACGTCTCCCTCATGGACAGTCACCTCTCATAATGACCTGTGCAGCAGGACTGTTTCAGTGGTGTGTAGAAGTTGTAAAGATCCCCCCCTTTTTGTACATGCATTTGCTGGCAAGTTAGTATTATGACCCCTTCATTTGTTTTTAGGCTTAATATGATATAACAAAACTTGTGGGCCGAACTGGACTTTTTTTTTGTTCCTGACTGACAGGCTCTAGAAACACAATTTCCTTAGCTTCAGCTGAATTGTTGTGAACACTGCTTGCTTGGAAGGACATGGAAAGTGAGTACACTGTGATATAGAGGCTTGCAGGCATTCAGAGAGAACATGTTTGGAAAGGAGCACAGGTTGAAAAAATCCTGAGACAGATTTACATGTTTCCTTCCACATTTATCTCCCTGCGAGATAAATGCACTCTGTTGGCATGTGCTTATGATCCTGCTACTTCTTGACTGAGAGATCCATGAGTCATTCAGAAAAGAAAAGCATGATTGAAAAGTGCTAATTGAAATAAAATATTTGCATACAATAGAGACATGGCAACTGCCTGAGCTGTACATTTTTTTTTAAAATAAAATGCAACCGTACACAGTTTTACAGACTTCACCTGATTTGTGAAACTTGATGTTCCCACTGACAGTGTCCAATGACGTGTTCACTGCATTTTGGCAACTTGGTCTTGTTGTCCACGTTGCCTTTCCAACAGGCCTCATCCTGAGGCTGCGAAATTCACTTTGAAAACTGGTGGAGCTTTTTCCATGTCAGATAAGTCTTTCCGAAAGTGGGGATTTACTGGTGCGTTGAATATCATGCTCTAATATAGAAAGAAGACTGTCCTGTATGTATTAATATGGTCTTGTTTCAATTCTAGCACCACAAGACTTGAAAAATCTCAATGCTTTCTCAGGGCACAGTCAGGTGGATGAAAGTAGTATAGTGTTCGTTGATGTGGGCAGGAGGGCAAGCTCCCAAACTCGATCCTGCTTGTTCAGAAAAGGGAAGAATAATTTAAAAAGTTCAACCAGTGGGTCTCATCTCTTTAAGCTCTCTGCCCCTTAGCCTTCTCCCCACTAACCCCACATACCTGTCAAGACGCATGTTTTTTTTCTGATTCATCCCACAAGTTTCTAGCTAGCCACCCACATCCTTTTGAAGCAGATGGGTTGATTAAGTAGAACTTGTTATGAGGGGATCGTCTTTGAGTTCAGAGGGCTCACTTTCACATAGAAAGCAGCAGTCCTCCTCCTGAAAGGATGCAACTGAAGAAGTAAGGCTTATGGTGTTTTAAGTATAAACACATTAAAATCTGAATGCTAGCAGTGGTGACAATAGTGTGTTCCTCTCCTGTAGCTTCCTAAACAGGATGAAGAATTAATCACAGTCCACTTTGAGGTATGTAATTACTGCTATCCCCACCTTGCCTGAAAAGGAAAGTTAAAATTAGGTGTTACTACAGAGAGTTTACTGAAAGCTGTTTCTACAGGTTTATTACATCATTCTCAACAAAGCCATCATCAGCTACTCTATTCATGGATGCTATTAATACTCTGGTTTTAAAATTAATCATATGTAGTGCCTGTACATGCATTACAGGTGAGGGTGTTAGTGCTTATGTACTAGAGTTCATTGGCTTTAGAATTTCAAGGTGGGGTGGTTTTTTTTTTTTTTTTTTTTTTGGTTCTTTGGCTGCAATTTAAATACATTTAAAGGATTCAGTGGGCTTTTTTTCATTGCAAGTATAAATCTCAGCTTATTTTACCTATTTTAAAAATGTTCTAAAATGTCGGATGTTTTCAAGAAGTAGTAAAGGAAAAGGAATGCTATTGGTTTTATGAAAAAATACTGATTTGAAGTGTTGTCCTTTTTGAGTAAAATTTGGAGTAAGATTTGGGAGTAGAATGTGACAGAAGAAGACCTTGTGTATTGGAAGAAAAAATGGTTTGCTGTGTTTCAAAAAGAAAAAGAAACAACAAAAAAAAATGGTGACATTTTTTGATATGCTGTTGCATGTTCAAGCATTTCCATCACTTCTGCTGTGGTACTGGAGCAGGAACTGCAGATGGCAACTGTGAGAGCATGTCTTTTGTCAGTACCTACAAATCCATCCAAATTTGCCCCATGCAATTAGCCATCACAATTTAATTCTTCGTGCACACAGTAAAAACGAATAAAAGCCTCAGAAATTAATTACACAGAAGTCTGAGGTATGCTGATAATGTTCTAGCTAAAGAGGAGTTATTTTAGTTTTTGACTGCTTTATGGCAAACCAGAAAGTAAACCATAAAAAATAATAAAAAAAAAAAGTAAAACACCCAAGGCAAACAAGGGGAGAATCTGGACTTACTGAGGAGTGTGAGTGGACTAGGAATAAGTTTGAAGTAATGGCACTCATCTTTTGTTTAGAGGATGTGTTTTTATAGTACTTTTCTCCAAGGGTGGTATCTTTGTGAAGAACATGACTTCAGTATTTTAAGAATAAACTGAGTGCACGAATGGAGGCACATCATTTGCCTGCTGACGCAGAGTACTTTGTGTCTCTGCCGCACAGATGCAAGCACTGGACTCTGAGCTCTCAGCCCTCCCAGGTATTGGCGGGCAGAGGATGTTCCCTAGATGGCTGTGCCCAAGACAAAAAAATTCGTTTTTTTCTGTGTGTGTGTGCACGTGCTTATTTCCTCAAGACTTGATGTTCTCATTTGTCTCACTGAAGTCCTACCTGTTCGGAAAGCTCAGCCACAACCAAAACACCACAAGGCAACAAGCTGCAACGTGTGGTCAGAATGGAGGTACCTGTCTACTCCTAGGCTGTGACGGATTAAGTGATTTTTAGGGTAGCTGACAAAAAGACAGCTAAGATAAGTTGCTTTTATCTTGCACTTGCTGTGGTTTAAGAGTGCTCCCAGGTAGTGTTACCCTGCTTCCACGGTGATTTGTTGTGTTGCATTGACTTGGCTGTGTGTCTGCACGCTTAGTTGCAAATCCAGTGGTTGAGTCAGGCATGTTTATGGGCAATCCATCTAACTGGGTTCGATTGGAGTAATTTGGAGTCCTATTTGGAGTAATTCTAGCTTCCAGGCAATATGGAAGTTGTATCAAGAGGGTCCATTGTGTTAACTCATGTTTTGTGGTCCTGTTGGATAGGAAGAGAAAGAGATGAGACTGTTGTCAACAAAGCTGTGCCATATTAGTGCTGCTTTAATTATTACTGCTTTAATTCAATATCCTTTGCCACCCACTGAAAGCCTATCAAAATAGAGCAGATAGGTGTTGAAAGTTCGTTGTTTTTTTGTGGGGGAGGGTTATTTTTATTTTTTGCATGTGGTGATGTTTTTATCACTTCTGTGCAGAACATCTTTCTACATGTTCTGAAAACATCAAGGAAGCAAGGATAGGAGTTTAAACAAAGAAAACATCAGAAGTCAAATATAGATTTTAATACTATATAACCTACTTGTCATGTTAGAATTTTAAAATAACCTGTATGTTTTAAATTCATTTCTTTATATGTGAAAGGGAATAAAAAATGGTGATATTTCTTCCAAAATAACTGCGTTCCCTGCACGCATTTTATTCATAGCTCTCTATTCCCTTGGTACGTATAAAGCAAAATGAATTGGCTATCTTTTTACATCTCCCTTTGAATGTTCTCTAGTAACTCTGCAAGTTGCCCCTTTTTGTCTTTCTACTAAATAGCATTTAAAGCTTCTGGCACAGCTGGACTTCACTATGTAAGAAAGCTTTTAGGGTATTATAATGTCACTAGCCATTGAAGTTACAAAATTTCAAACATCCAAACCCATCTTGACTTTGCTGCATGCTCCTTGTGCTTAAAAACTTGGGTAAACATGTATATTGTTGAAAGTATTCCTGAAAAAAATTGTGCTGAAAAGAAAGAAAGAATCAACACTTCTTTTTTAAAAGCTTCTTTTCTAATCTCTGTAATTTGAAACTAAAGACTTTGAACAGTGGGTTGGAGATTGTTCTGCAAGATAAATTCCTTGCATCACATAACCCTGACAACTCCCCAGTTCCATCATATTAATAACAAATGGATGAGAAGATAAGCAAAACTAATGGTAAGGTTACATTTTTGTGACAAAGGTTTATGGCCATACTGAATCTCATGTTCTGTGATATCTCTCCTCCTTCTCCTCCTCCACATTGGTGGTGGTTTTTTTTTTTTTTTTACTATCAGATCTGAGCATTCCTGTATCTGAAGCTCTTCTGTGGAAGAGATATGACGAATAGCAAGTTGGACTGTATGACTCCTAAAAGTTGCTGTGAACAGCTCTCTGTTCACCCAGTAGAAATGGCTGATTTTGTACAACCTCAGGCTTCGTCCTTGCACATCCAATTTCTACTCATTTGATGGTGCTATGTATCTGAACATTGGAACAGTGATGTAATGCAATCTACCTGTTTTGTTAAAATTGTGGAATAATTTAGATAGGAGCAACCTCTGAATGTCATGTGGAGCAACTCTTTCCATGAAGCAGGGCACGCTTACAGCAAGTGGCTCAGGGCCACGTCTGATTGAGTTTTGAGTATCTCCAAGGGTGGAGATGCCACAACCTCTCTGGACACCCTGTTTCAGTGTTAGACTACTCATACTGTGAACATTTTTTTTTCCAAACATCAAATTGTAATTTTTTGTGTTGCAACTTGTGTCCAGTGCCTTTTGACCTCTCTGGGCAACTCCCTTTTAATCCAGTCTGTTAAATTCTCTTATTCCAGTAAATTAGCCTGTCAATAAGTAGAAGAATAAGCAATTTACAAATTATCTCTACTCAGAGATGTGTTCCAAAACACACCCTTCAGTCAATAGGCAGTGGCCAAAACAACTGTATGGGATGTAGGAGACCTTGTTTTGTTACAGTGGACCTCAAAGGGAATGGATGTTCCAGTTAAGGACTGTAGGATGGAAACTTAAAAAATAATAGGCAACTAGTGGTTCTTCTGTACTTCTTCAGTGGTCAGGCATCTACCAGTAGGCTGCCTGAAATGCAAAGGCAAATGTGGTGACCTCGTGAGCTGGATTTACAGCTATACCTGCAGTTTGCCTGGGAACACTGAGGGGCCACTTGTTATAGAAACTAAATAATGAATCCAACTATCAACCCTGACTAGTTCAATAAATAAAACTTTACTCAGGGAGTATTTCTCCTTGCTTTTTTTCTGCTTTGGGTTGAATTTTTTTTTTCTTTCTTTCCCCAAAAAAAAGCAAGTAGTAGTTTTTTACTCGTAAGAAGGAAAAATGAGATCTCTTATAATATTGCTAAGCTATTCCTCTTTAAAGATTATTTCAGAGAGTTTGCATCAAGAGGTTGAAATTAATCAGGAGGAGATTTCTGAGGACAGCTTTCCCAACTCAAACCATCAGAAGCTGCCATATGGACATAAATTGTGGAGCATGTTAGGAGCCTCTTGCTAAAATCCTCGAGTATTTCAGCTGCACAGAGAAAGCTGCTGCCCCTTCGGGAAGACTGTGCTGCAGGGTAGTTAAAGTGCATGGTAGTGGGGGCTTTGGGCAGTCTTGCAGCACTCTTGTTGCATTTCACGTGGGCAATAGCTGTATAGCTTAGCTGTGCATGAAACATTTTAGTTCTCATGGAGCTGGAAGGTGATAGCTGCTTTTGGATTCTACAGTGCCTGACCCTTTGGGACATAATGAAAGACGACGCATGTTTCTGCTGCTGTTATCCCAAGTAATTTTTTTCAGACTTAGAAGCACACTGTTGCTGTGGGGGTTCTGCTTCCTGTCACCCTTTTCTCCCCACACTTTTCCTGGATCAGTTGATCTCCATATCCTTGGAGAAATGAATGGTGGGGAGCCATAAATGAACTGGACTCTGCTTCACTCCTCATTTGTGCCTTTTTTTTTGAGGGTGCAAAAGTATGGGTGTGTTTGGTGCAACGAACAAGTTTACATTCAAGCTCCTCTTTTTTTATGTGTGATCAAAATCACTTTGGGGTTACTTGATTAAGACTGAACTGGTCCCTGAAGAAGAGTCTGTTGTAGTTTATGACAGCTTATAGAACATGAAAACCATGATTTAAGATCTCTAAGCAGTGAATAGCTTACTTTTGCAGTTTGGTTTGGGTCTTCTCACTTAGGAGTGAAGGTGAAATACTGTCCCACTGATGTAAAAGAAAACCAAACTTCTAGCCACTTCAAGAAGTCTTTCTGGTCATGCAGCCTGCAGTCCAGAGTATGATATAGCTGCAGTGGAATGGAACCACTGCCTTGGGACTGGCAGAGAAGCTCATCTTCCATCAGTTCCATTAGTTACTCCTTTGCCTCACCAGTAACTTGAAAATTAGAGTTTGCCAGATCCAAAGGTTTATTTAAAAAAAAAAAAAAAAAGTGGGACAATCCTTGTTTTCATGGAGAATATGAACTGATGAATAAATACTGGTAACTCTAGTTACCAATTCTTTCTTCAGGCTCATTTGCTGCAGCAATATTGAGAATAGCTTGGGCTAGCATGAATTTTAAGAAAAAATGTTGACTTCTGCTTGCACTTGTAAAACTTCTCTCTTGCTAATTCTCTGCTTGTAGTCAGGTTACTCTAATTTTATGCAGATCACTATTTTTTTTCTCTTTTATTAATAGGAGAACAGGGAAGGAAATAGGAAAGAAGATAGATCTACGAAAACATTCATTTTATCCATGTTTTCAGTCATTTTTTTCAGTCCATTTCTATTTAGCAAAGAAGTTGAATAGGGCTTTAATATATCAAGAATGTAACTTAATAAGCAAAGCAGAGCTATTGCATTGATCATTTTTCTGTGTAACAAAAAAAAAAATACATAGTTGTTTGGGGGATTTTGATACCTTTCAACTGCTACTCCTGTTGAGTACTCCTACTCATAATGAGTGCAGAGGTTGCAGGCAAAAGGAACTGTCATATTCTCCTAGAAGGTTATCTGATGTTTTTGTAGGTATATAGGCTCTTCCCCATCCCCCTTGACACCCCCCACTTCCCCCCAAATTCTTTAGATTTCCTAAAATCCCTAGGACTNTTACAGGAATGCTTGGCCCATACTCTGTGTTAGATTTAGCAACTGGAATGTTATGCTTTAAATGCCTGTTCCTAGGGGTTGAGCAGTTTGTTTACTGAGATGATATAAGTGATCCCAGTGGTTTTTATTGGCAGTGGAAGGCACACTGAATATTCAAAGAAAACAGAATTGATTTTAAAGAATACAAAAAATAACTGCTGTGAAACTTGTAAGGCTTGAAGCATTTCTGAGCAGTTTTTCTTCTTTGTGATTTGCTTTTCAGGTGTAAACCTTTCTCGGTGCTAAAAGATATCTGATACGTATCTTCTACTCTGATAAATCTAAAGAAAACTACTGTAAGTTTTTTCAAGAGAGCAAAGATGCTTCATTTAATGTTATATTTAGGTTAGCCACCTTTGCTTTTACAGTGGAAGAATAACAATTTACATTTATATTATCCTGCTTCCTCCTGGGGCTTCACATAAGCTTCCCTCTTATAATACCAGCTTTCTAGAAATCCCATATTCTGAAACTGAGAAGGCTGTATGTAAGAAGGAGATGAAATGTCAAATTGTTCTTTATATTCCTTAGGTGGAGCATTAGTGCTTATTCTGCTAGCACGCAGTATTTTTTGGTAGAAAGAAAATAGGTAGTATGATCGCAGTCCATCCTTTGTATTGTTTTTAAATGACAAAGCAGAGAAGAAGTATCTCAGCTGAACCTGTCCGCACTAAATTTATATTTATTTTCATAATATCACCATTGTTGACAAAGCATTGGTCAGAAGCAAGTACTATTAAATCTGCAGGCTTGTCTATAGTACTCATAGACATGATAGGAATGTGTTCTTGTGGAGGGTAAGTCCCATATGTTTTCATTTAGATAGTTTTCAATAAGCTTTTAAATCTTGTTAAAGAGCTTGCTAAGCTTGGTTTTGAATGATCAGTTGGGAAACATCATATTTAGAACATTGCTCTATTAAGTTCAAATCTTGTGTAGAGATTGAATCTGGCAATTATAAAGAAAGAAATGGGGGGGGAAAAAAGAGTTCAAATTCAAAATATAGAGACCAATTCACAAAACTCATTGTCCTTCTTGAAGCTGTGTGATTGAAGAGACACAACGTGGTGTTCAGTGTATTCATATTGTGCCCTGTGATTCCAGAAATGTTGTAACTAATGAGTCTATGGTTTTCCTGAGGAAATTTTATCATCCTATGGGTAAGCCTTGCTGTGGAGATTTATACTTGCCTAAGAATATATTTGAATTGTACCACAATTAAGGATTAGTCCAGCAGTAAAATCCATATGAGTTGAAGATACTCAGTATATAAAACTGCTGATTCCTTTTTAATATTCCTTGAGCCAACTCTGCAAGGTGTTCAGAGCCTGAAAACCTGGAGTCGAAGTACTTTTAACCAAAAATATAAGTATCTCCGTTTTGTTCTGTATACTTCTAATGATATGGTGTTATCACTATTTATTGAATGGAAAAGGAGGCACATCTTAAGTGTATATATTCACAGCATCTCCAGAGATCAGCTATGATAGCTCCAAAAGCACTGTGTCCTCATTGTACATAGGAAGGGACTTTCAAGTTCACTCTAACCTTCCAAGCAGACAATTTCTGTTTTGTTGGTATGTCATTTTCTCTTTGTCACAAAGCCTCTCCAAAGAGGGCAAAGGAGTATTGGATCCATGCCTTTAATACTCTTTGAGGAAACTTTAAGTTTTGAAGTTTCTCCCAGGCAAAGAAGCTTCTTGTTCCTTCTCCAGTCATTACAAAAACTCCTGATGTTGTGCTCAAAAAAGTTGTTAGGTACACTGCTTTCTTTATGCAGTTGACAGTAACTGTTAGTTTGGGATTTTTGAGGTTAGGATGGAGCATCTCTCTTAAGTAGATAAGTTGAAAAGCAGTGTGTATATTTTTTCTCCAAAGCATGATCAAGAGCATCTCTTTTAGGCTTTCTGCTCTGACTTGCCACTGTCCTCTGTGTACATGGAGATGAGCTTCATAATTTAGGCATTTAAGATAGTTGTCATAAGTTAGGCTGTGTGAAAACTCTAACCTGTTAGTATTACCTAAACTCTTTTCACCACTGGACAAATGTTTAACCTTTCAGAAAGTATGGCTTGATTTTAACCTTTATGCACCTGCCTTTACAAACTATCATTTCCATGAAGTTTTTACTCCCTCAGGTAGTCCCACTGAACTAAGTGTACAAGCAATGATTATTTCTGAGTAACATTTATAGAATCTGATTCTATGGCTGGTTTCTGTAACACAACCCCTGTCCTCTTGTATGTTGTACAAGCGAAGTCACGTCTCGTTTGCACATTTCTCTTAATGAGGTCCCTGCATTTTTTATTTTTTATTTTTATTTTATTTTTTAACTTTAATTTTCCTGCTGGTCTTGCACAAAATAACATGTTCAGAACGAGACATAATGGGGTAATGGACAATTTAGCACTTTTTCATGCTCTGCCCTGCTTCATTTATAACTACTTAGTTGAGCCGGTGTTTTATAAAACTCTTTTACGTTCTTAACTTTGGATTAGAATCAAATTAAAACCCAGTGTGAAGTTACACTGTGCAAAATGTCTCAACAGTCCTTTGTTTTTGGAGTTGGAGCTTTTAGTGGATAAAACCATTTTTCATTTTCTTGAATGCCATTCTAGTCTAACCTGCACTCCAAAATGAAATGAGTTTAGTGGTCTGAGAGCTGTCCCTGGTGAACAATAGTCCACATTACAAAAACACCAAACCCGCACAAAGCTGTCGATTGCTACTTGGGAACACTCAGACCCAGCCAGTGTGGAGGCAGAATTACCTCACACCCTAGGGAGTGATTTTTCTAGGTGAAGATTGAGGTCATTCTTAAGGCAACAGGGAAAAGTGTATCTTGTGAAACTGGTCTCTGCAGCAGCCAGCGAGGGCAGCCCCTGGTACTGCTACCGCAGGCTCTTTGTTCACTTTGGTGAAGAGGTTTTATAATCTGGGATCTCTTATTTAAGACCACCGAGATGTATGTGTACCTTTTACTCATCTAGTGGGATACGTAAACATTTTGAAGAGATGTTTTTAGCAGGTTATTTGTTGGGAAGAATACATTAATATAGGTAAATTCGGCTACAGTTAGAGTTTCGCCTTTTCTTACAGGGCTGGGATGCCACTGTGAATATGTGAAGGTACTAGCCATGTGATGAATATGCTAATTTATGTTCATTAATGCATTATTGACTGTGTCACCCATTCATTAAGATGTTTTCCCAAGAGTTACTCTAACAGTGAAGCTGAGAGGCCTTAACTGACTGTCATCTTCGTGGCTAATTAATTAAAACAAAAATGCTCAGCACTTCTTAGTAGATCAGTGCTTAGTTTCAGCTGGGTCATACCAGCTTAACATGCAAAGTATCAGGTTCCATTTTTTTCTCTTGGTTAAAAAAAGACTTAAATTTGTTTTTATACCATTAGCTATTTCAGATCAAAACTATGTGAGAACATTTTTATTTTGGAGTACAGTAATACAATTTAGATTGTTTCATACTTGTATTAAAATAACCATAAGTGCAAATTAAAATTAATCTAATTATTTTGATTTCATCTGCTGCGTAAATAAGCCTCAAACCTCTAGCGATTACTGAACAGAGCAAGCAGCTTAACGGGAGAAGTGAATACTGGGCTATCTGTCTGAATCTGCAGAGAGCCTGAAAAAATACCTGGCAAGTGTAAAATTTCCCATTGATTTCCCTGTGATAGCTCAGCTTGTCCAGTGAGGGTCATTTACCTTCTCCTTTAGTAACTACCCTGTCACTGAACACTAAAGAAGGGGTCGTGGTAGATTTGTACTGGATGTTTTTGGTAGTGTCTGACTAACCTCTGGACTACATCACATAAAGAGGCTGTAATGTTGCCGTCACTGTTGGGCTTGTTCCATGGAAGTCAATCATTAGCCAGAGGGGCACAAAGAGTAATTCTTCCTTTGGTCAGGGTGATGGAGAAGATTGCTCTAAATGTCCGTTCCCTTTTGCTTTTTTATGATTTTGGCGGTATAAACAGGGAATTTTTGTTTTGTTTTGTTGAAAACTGGCATGAGAAGCGAAATGCTAGGTTGGAGAGAGGATGTAGGAGGGAAGGAAGAATGTGTCTCTGGGCTGGGCACTGGTGGGAGAAAATTCCTCAAAGTCCAGGAGCTCTGTTGGCATGTCCGAACAACCAGCCGATACCCACTGAGCAAGCAAAGTGAACTGACTTCTGAGTTTTTTCTCCTGCCCTGCCCATAGGCTGGGACAGTCACAACACATCTCTTATCTTCAGTTTACTTCTTCCGGTTCTTCTTTTTCTTCTGTAACTGTGAGGAATAGAATTAATGCATTTTGATATGCACACTGAAAGCTTGGACTCAAGTAATGTCTTGTGGCCTGTGCCACAATTACGATCATCATAAAGATAACTGAGAACTATTGGAGCAGGGAGCGAAAGGAGAGCCTTGCCCCAGAAATGCCCACAAGCCTATTACCCTATTTTGAAGGATTTGTCAACTGGAGGAGAAGTCAGCTTTCTTTTAGATACCTCCACCCTTTGCTCTCCCACTTCATCACCCCCCTAACCTCTGTGCAAAAGTCACAGTCTAGTACTCCTTAGCCATGTGGGGCTGGGAATGTCATTCGAGAGCAGATATTTCCAGTCTTCTCTCCATTTTAGTGTGTCTTTAAATTGCAAAATTTTGAACTTTGTTTAAAGTGTTTTTGTTTGTTTAGTTGTTTAAATGTTCATGCTGTCATGCTATCTTACATAATTTTGGCCAATTTTAACCAAATTCAAATATGTCAAAGATATTAAGCCCAAGTGAATATTGTGAAAATTGGCAGCCATGGAAATGAGAGAACACCTGATAATCTGATTATGTTCCCACTGTAGGGGAGACTTACCCCTTACTTCACATGGGAAAATAATCCTGAGAGAGAGATCAGGGAGCACCAGTCTTTTGATTCTGCTATTTATGGAACTACTTGTTTATTCTTAGAAATCCTTTGAGGGTACTTTTGTAAACTAAGCATCTACTCTGTACAAAAGTGTCTAGATGGTTTGTGACAAGTGATGTATTGCTTTGTTTGGTTGTACATGATCACTGCATGTTCTGGCTCTGTTAGTGTAATGGGTGTTATTTTTTTTTTATTTCCTTCTCTCCCCAAGATTTCGTTTGACCTAGCAGAATATACTGCTGACGTTGATGGGGTTGGCACTTTACGGCTCCTAGATGCTATTAAGACCTGTGGCCTTATCAACTCTGTGAAGTTCTACCAAGCCTCCACTAGTGAGCTTTTTGGAAAAGTGCAAGAAATCCCACAGAAGGAGACCACCCCTTTTTACCCAAGATCGCCTTATGGTAAGAGCTTGCTGATGCGTGTGTGTCAGTAGTGTCTGTATGTCTGTTCTCCCTTCTCATGTCTCAGGGCTGAAGTCATTTGGGTGTGAGATTAGAATGACGATAGAGCTAAAGTGACTAGACATGTTGAGAGGCATACCTTTATGAATTACTATATAAAAAGTATTTGCTGCCATTGCCTGGGGGCTGGAAATTACCATCTCACTTCACAAGACCGTGTTCATTCAGATCAGAAGTAGAGAGCTCTTTTAGAGAGGAGGGGGAAGGGTGGCTCTTCCCTCACAAAGGAGTGTAAGATACCACTGAAGTGATAAGGTTTCATATTTTTTGTTGCCTAAATGAAAAAATCCCAAGAGCTCCCTTCTTCCTTCATGAGCTTGCATTAAATTTGAAACACTTATTAAAGCAATGTGCATGGAAGACTTTGGTGATAAAGTTTCAAATCAATTTGAGTGTTAAGGCACCAGATTTTCACTTTTATTCCTCCGAAGTAATTTCTTTTATTAGCAGAGGTCACCACAGTGGCGTATTTCACACGCTCTGGCTGTGTTAATTATATTGTAAAAGAAAAAGTCCTGTGCTTGAGTGCGCGTAAGAAAACAAGTGAGAGGGTGCCCTAATGCTTCCTGGCTGGTTCTGGGGCTGTGCAGAAAAGGAGTTTTTCCCGTTCAGCTGCTGTTTATTGCGCTGGATATTCTTTCCCTATGAAACGTGACACATCTAGGGAATGAACTGAATTCTAACGCACTCTATTGTTGAAACGTGGCCTTCACTCTGCATGTGAGAGAGATGTGTATATGTGTCTGTCTGAGCTGTGCGCAAGCGGAGCAGATATATGTAATGTTTTAAATTATTTTTGTAGGGGCAGCAAAACTGTATGCCTACTGGATTGTGGTGAACTTCCGAGAGGCCTACAATCTCTTTGCTGTGAATGGCATTCTCTTCAATCATGAAAGTCCCAGGAGAGGTTAGAAAATCCATGTAAAACTGTTCCTGAGTTTGTGTACATCTGACAGGAAAAACGAAACCGTGCATCCACGGGTTTCATTTAAACTTGCCAAAATGCTGTGGCGAGAGCATTTGACTTGAGGTAGTCTGCGCGCTGTGTTTAGTGTAGCACTCATGGCAGTCTCAGAGCCTGCAGTATAACAGCTTTCACGTTCAAGCATCGTATTCCATTTTCTAGGCCTCTGGCTCTGAGGGGAGGCTGGTGTATCTGATTTTGTGTATCAGTGCTCTCAAGAGCATTCAGGTGGGCAACTGTGTAACAGATGAAGTTTCAAGTGTGACTTGTACTCAAGATTTTTATTTGCATATAAACACCAAATTAAGAAGCATAAATAGTAGACCCTCTAAATTCATAAGACTAATGAGTACAGCCTGGTATATTTTGGAAACTTGTGGATTATTACCCTTACCTTCTGACAAGATGGCTTTCAACACATGGCTTTAAAATGCCTTTCTGTTTAATCCTTAATAGCAACACAGTTTAAATTCCACTTAATCATCCTTTTTCCTCTTGCAGTACTTTATGAACAATTAATACTGGTACTTAGTTTGAGAAGAGGTCCACAGTTGATTAAAAGTCTCTTATACAATGACAGCTTTCCTCTGCCCTTAAAATACTGTGACTTAGAAAACACTCTAAAATTAAACTTTAAATTAACACACAAAACTGGATTCTCAGTGCAGAAACCTTTTATTGTGGTCTGTTTCTAAATGAAAAATAAATTCAAATTTTACAGGAATGTAATTATGTAAATTATAGTCTGGCACAAAATATAATAATTTTAGTCATACTTACAAATATAAAATAGACCATAATTGCAACTGTTAAAAAAAAAAAAAAAAAAAAGGAAAAAAAGAGTCAATGTCAATAGGATTTAAATAGGGACTTCAGTCTTTAGGAGTCACAGCTGTAAAACCTTATAGTACACGGGGTAGGCAGCATTTACAGTAAGTGATGCATCAAATCTTTGGTGGCAGGAGTTGGTGCAGCACTTCTCACTGGAGCAGATGATAGTACAAGTTTAAAATTAAAAGAGAATCAAATTCACTAAATTGTTTCATTTAGAAACCCTAATACTTTGCTTTCTTTTAAACAGTTTACTACAATATATTCTTGGTACACTATATAAACTGATGTCCAAATTGCTCTGAGTTATAATGTTGCAATTAAAACCACCTGACCAACATAAAAAAATGAGGGCAAATGCAATGACAAATACTAACCTAGCAATTTTCTAGTAATATTGAAGAGCTATAGGATGAGACAGAAATTACAGGAACACATTTATGATTTGTGCTCTATAGGCTTGTGTCATTTTGAAGGAGAAAAACTTCAGTGCTTGTTGTTGTTTTGATCCCTCTTACTTTTGTTCCAGCTTTGATACTGCTGCAATGGAGTTTCCAATCTGAAATCTCATTTCAACACATTTAATGTCCCTGTGGAGAACCCAAGTCTGTGCTTTGAAGTCTCAGGCTGTGCTTTTAGTTGTGTGTATGTACTGGGGGCAATTTTAAGCCCCTTCTGCCATCTCGTTTTAGAAATAGTTTCAGTTGGCACCATTAGCCTTAGCAGGAGCACAAGCAATGAAAGCAACTGTAACCACAGCCCACTGCCAATTGCTTAGTGTTTTTATGTGAGAATGTCTGAAAATTATACACAGAACAAAATGAAAGCAAAGTAGTTTTGAGGTTGTTTCTTAATAGCCATTCATCACTTTCCTAATTGTTTTGAAGACTGCAAAGGTGCTCTGGGAGGAAAAGAGGATTTAATTGGGATACCTAATTCCTGTGCAGAAACGATAGTATACATGGTAGTTTTAAAATATCTTATGGTTTGGCCTTCTTTTTACTCTACTGACTTTAGAGATTGGAAATACCTAAATTAAACAATGTATTATTTTGTTCCAATGTTTTATACCATTATTCCAGTTGTCTTAGGTTGCATTGATCAAATACAATTCCCCATTGATGACGATACTAAATGCACCTTTTGCACTCAAACTATAATGTCCAGGGAATCAACGAAGAGCAGAGGGGTGTAGCAGTGCCACTTGCTCAGTTGCAGAGTTGCACTGTTCAGGCAGACAGTACACTTTTTTTCCCCATACCTGAAGTGTAAATCATACCTATGAAAATCACTAAAAGCTTTGTACAGTGAATGTATTTATAGGGAAATCCTGAGAAGAGACAAACCCTGGTATTTCTTGTAGGCAGGCATCCATAAGGTGTATGACATTGCAAGGCAAAGGAAAGGATTAAGGGAATGCATTTTTGGTATTGGCAGCCTACGTGTGGACTGTGATCAAATACAGGAGTATTTGTATTTGAGGTACCACTATTAATGGTGAATTGGAGAAGATAGTCACTGAGACTGAGTTGAAAAGACAGTTGTAAAGAGTTTACTTTGTCTTTTCCGTTCATATACTGTTCAAGTATTATACTGCTGGGGCAGTACACAAGCCTAGTAAAAATGTCTAATGCCTAAAGCTGTCTAATCCAAAGAACTGCTTCCTTGAGACTGGAATATAGCAATATACATAATCAGCAGATTGATGATTTTTTTTTTTCTTAATTTGACATCTTGGCTAATCTGCAACATAATTGATATGAACACTTAATATACAAAACTTACCTGAAGGCAAGCTCTGCTTCATCAATCCACAGTTTAATTACATTGGTTCAATCTTTTAACTTAATGAGTTGGGATAAGTGAAAGAGATTGGGAGAAGGTGGGAAGATGTGAAAGATTATAATTTTTTTCCCAGAAATACGCTCCTTTTTTTTTTTTTTTTTTTTTTGTATTTTTGATCAAGAAAATTCAAGCATTACCTTTGGATAAATGCCTCTACCTATCAAGATAATTAAATATTTCTCTTGTAGGTTTGTATAAGTTGCTACATATAAACCTAAACAAGAAAACAAATCTTTTTACATCATCTTTGAGCCATCCGTTACTGCAAGGGAAATACACAAACAATATCTTTTATCCTCATATCACAGTTTATCACTGCATCCACATAATTCTTCACTGGTGTTTTTTCTTTTCAAATAACATGCAAAAGGTTTGAAAAATACAAGTGTAACTACAACATGTAAACCTGGTGCAACACAATGGGAAATTTGAAAATAAAAATTAGGTAGAACTGTTAGAAAATAATTTTTCTGCCTTTCAGATTTGTAGGGGAAACACTTCTGTTGAACACATTTTCTACTTAGGGCAGTATAGGAAAGATCAAACAGAAACAACACCTCTTACTTCAGAATACCGATTCTTCTCTTTAGCCTTCCTAATTTTAATTTGGAAAGGATCTCCAGTAGTTAAACTCACATGTCCTGTATAATAATAGGCAAGTCTGTGCAGAGTTCATAAGGGTAAAGAGTGTTTAAGTCTACTGTAAGAGATTTCTTATTTCTTGAAATTACGAGGACTTGAGAAAAACGCTGGCTTTGAGAAGCTTGTTTGATTTTCTACTTTTATCTTGCTCTTTTGCTCTCTAAGAAGAATACAATATCAGGAGTAGTTCTTAAGATGTGACACTATACTGCAAATCTGAATACTTAAGCTCACTGTGTGGGCTTGCTTTTAAGTCTGATGTTTCATGTTCTGACATCCACAGTGACTTGAAAAAAAAAACACCAGTGATAAATTCCAGGTTGCATGAACCTGCTGTCTGAGCCTTATGTCTTAATTTGGGAATAGTATAGCATTATCCAATTGCAGAAATACTTGGGTCCATGCTCAAGAGCTGCACACATATGTAATGACAGAGAACGTTATCTAAAATCTCATATGGAGCAGAATAAGCGGCTATGTAGTACTTTCCTTTCTAATTTTTTCTGTGAGAAATGAGAGGCAGTAGGTATAATATCAGATAGTCACTTTTTTTTAACCAGTACATGTTTTTCAGCTCACATAAATCAACATTGCTACACTGAACTGAACAGGGTTGTGTTGATTTACGCTAGCTGAGCATAGTATTTCAAGTGATGGTCTGGTAATGTCAGATGAGCATAATTTGCCTCCTTTGGGGAAAAGGCCAGTATCGGCAATACACATTGCTAAAGCTGGTTTCTCAGTTACTTTTATCATTTGTTATCCAGGTATAACTCAATTGTTTCCTGATTTATAGCAATGCCAAGGCAGAATGGGATCTCCCATTTATGAAGTTTATTTATTGTCTAAACATTATCTGAAAAGCAAAATGCTCTCTACAGTGCTAGTAAGCTACAAGATGGCCTGTGTTTCCAAAACCAAACATACAAAAGAAATCCGAAAAGGTCTTCCCAGGAAAAACAGGGAGGTATACATTAGGACAGAGCTGAACAATCTCTCCATGGTACTCTTTTGCGGCCAGATATTGTAACCTACAAACACAGGGTGTTTTTTCTATCATGCTTCAGAGAACCAGTTCCAAAGCCATGACCTGCCAGGCTCCAGTGGGTGATCTTGTACAGAAATCTGGACACACAATATCCGAAAGCGGGACACACAACACCAGAAAGCTGGACACAAAATATTATGGTTTTTTTTTTTGTTTTTTCAACAAAATTATGGAACACCAAATGGGGAAGCTGGTGCCCAGCAAGTTTCTATCAGTGGTAGAATGTGGCTCCCAGTATTACTAGTGTGGAAATATCTGCCCTATAGCAATAATGGAAAAGTATTTCAGTTCAGTGAGATGACGGTTTTGACAGTGGAAGAGTGAGGCAATTAGCAAGTCTAGTTTTCAGGAAAGCTGGGGCTCGATCCAAGCCTTTTTTACACCATTGGAAAGGTTCCTGTTCTTTTGTTGAGCTCTGGATCTCACTAATACCTTTTTTTTTTTTTCCCCGAGTAAAAAATCAAACTACCTGTTGACAGTGTCATTTGTTTCTTCCCACACAAGCTCCTACTTTTTTGCTCCTTGGTTCTGTGTAAAGTTTTCTCAGGTTTACAAGATGTGCCTTTGGATGTCTGAGATAACTCTCCGATTTGGTTAACCACTTCATTGCTTGCCTCATCTGATCTTTATCTGCCAAGATGTACAAACATGTACAGCATGTTTCCTGACACAATGCAACAGAAGTTTTGTTTGTTTTTTTTTTCTTTTTTTTTCCCCTAAGTAATAAATACTTTGCCTCCACACATGACATCATTGTGTAGATCATTCAGTAGGGAATTTTTGTTTGTCTGATACCAACTCTGGTAAAGCAGTTGTCATCAGACCATTGCTGTATAGCCAGAGGGAAAGGATACAACCGCTCGTTTCTGTGATCTCTTTCAGCCAGGAAGGAAATGGCTAGGTGTTAGGTTGCAGGCTGAACGTTGTCAAAGTACAAGTAGCAAGATTAAAATGAAAAGAAATCATGATTTGAAGAGAATGGGCAGTGTTCTTTGCTTTTATTGTGCAACTGGATCACAATTTTGCCAGGAAGGAGGGGGGTAAGGGGTTTCTCTGCTTGCTGTAAATATGCTTGGGTGTCTTGAATTTTCTTGTTGTTACAATTTTTTTACACTTTTTTTACAAGCTTTCAGTCTCCCTTTTGCCTCTATTTCATAGAGAAGGCAGTAGCAGATGTCACCATCTGCTACTGACTTTCACAAGAAATCCCTACAATCCCTACAGAAACAGCTGCTCTTCTGCATCTCCTATGAAGAGATGTAGCCAACATCTGTCAGATTTCCCTTTCTCGTTTCTGTGGTTGAGGACACTAATTGCTGGTGTCCTTACAAATGTTCTGTGCAAGAGGGACTTGGTCAACCTAACACCACTGGAAGTACTAAGGGCCCTCTTTTTGTAAGTTTAGGCTAGTGAAAGATGCAAGTGTATAAAACTTTCAATGCAGAGCTATTTATCTTTCATTTACCATAAAACTTCCCAACCCACAAGTACATCTGAATAGCAAAAGTCAGCAGAGTGTTACTTGTGTCTTGCTGACTCCTTGCTAGATGAGAAGAATGCAGGCTGGCTAGTATTATCAGGGATCATCTGCCTAGCATATTGAAAACTTGATGTCAAGGTACCATGGCCAATGTAAAAGGAGTTACTGAGACAGTTGTGTACTGCATAGCAGCCAAGATCATTTCATGCTTTTTAGTTTTCATGTTTCAACAGAGAAAGCATGCAGTGTCCTGAAGACATGCATTCTTCCTTTTTCTCCCTGCTGTGAGACTGATCCTGCTAAGTGATCCATGCAGGTGTTTTCTTATCTGCACATGCATTCAAACGTCAGTGGGGATAAATATGGGCATTTGGGTCTACTTGTACAGATGGATTTGCAGTAATATTGACCATAATGAGAGCAAACTGCCAGGTAGTACCTCTCTGCTATTTTAGCTAGGTGCATGTGTTTTCCTATGAAGAAGAGCTGACCTTACTAAATAAGTGAATTCAGGTAATTCTGATGTTGAACCTGATACTGACTAACTAGATAGTACTAATCAGAGCACATCACAATATGCAAAGATTTTTGTGGGTCTGTCTAATTTTTGTGTTGCTCCTAAGTCATCTTAATCTTGAGTTCTGGGCAATACTCATATATGAAGGCAATGTAGTAATGCCAAAATATGGATGGGCTTCCCTCTGTGAGCTTGGGTTTTGAAAGAGGTGCCAGACTTCTGATATAAGACCTGGAGGCTGCGAACATTTCTGTATGTGCTTGGCTTTGGGCAGCCAGGTAGTCCAGGTCAGAGTCATGCAACTTGTCTCACATAGGAACAAGAGAATCGTGTAAATTAACTGAATAGGGATATAGATATATATTTTTCTCAGGCGAGTCACTGATAAAAGAAGATGCTGTGCTGAGCAGTCTAATTATTGAAATCTTTTTGATTCGGTCTTAGGAACAATAATTTGTGGAAATCTTTCTGATTTCCTTTTTTTTTTTTCCTTTCCAATATTGTAGTAGCCCTGGTTCTATACTTCTTTATCTGTTGTACTTTTCTGTCTGTCACCAGTTTATATAAATAGTTATGGATAAAGCTCTTACAAAACCTAAATAATTTCTTGCCTGTGGGTTTAGACTTTTGGAACAGCTGCATTCGCAACCCAGATCTCTCCTTAAGCAAATTATTATCTTATCAAGTACATCTTCTTGTCATTAAATCATGTGCTCCCTTGTGGCATATTCCATGTTGAGAAGAAAGTAGATTACACTTTTTGCTGTTTCCCATGATTGATTTAACCTTTTTGTGTAATCTCAAAAAAAAAAAAAANAGCAGAGCACCCACCCAATCTGGAAAACCTTGCCATGTAATTTCTCAAGTTATATTAGCTGATATCAGTGTTACTTTAACTGAGCGTTTGCAGAGGTTTTTTTATCTAATGAAATATCAACTCACAACTCTGGAATAAAATGTTATGGAAGACATGGAAGTCAGCAATGGGAAATGGAGTGGTCATAATGTGTAGGTCATCTGTAATGTTCTTGTGGCTTCATTAATGCACAACCTTGTAGCAGGGTTTTTAATATGGATTGCATGCCTATTTCTCATTTTTTTCCCTTTCTTACAGTTATTTATCCCTGAGCAAAACGTAATGGAAAATGTGACTGTTCTGCTTGTCTGCATATGTATAAATCAGAATGTGAAGTAATGAAATGCAGGGAAGAAGTTTTATATATAGCATTTTACTAACTAACTTGAAGTGAATGTGACATTTGGAGAAGGCCAGAGGAACAGAACCACTGTAGTGGTTTCGGCCAGAAGTTGATTTACTCAAGTGTCCCATTGCCCTTGCTGGTTCATTAAGCAAGAGTATGAGAAATGGTATAGGCACAGAGTGATCATCTCAGACCCTGGAAGCTGACTGGTGATGGACTGCATGAAAGATGCAGCCCAGCCTCCTCCACACCTGGGCTCTACTGGACTTCAGTCCAACCTGCCACACATGACATCCTTTCTGAAAGAAACTGGTTTAACTGGGGAATAGCATCTCATCAGGAAGGCATGATTAGCTCATGGCTAAGGTGTAGTCTGTCTAGGACAAGAGACCACACAGCAGGACACAGTTTTGCTAGATGTCAAGGCTCAATCACAGTCAACCACTTCTGCATTTGTTGTTATTGTCACGTGAACCATCGTTCTTGCAGTTGCAACTGCACAAGTATTTCGTTCTTTTGTGACTCGCTCAAATTTCATCCCGCATTTTTCCCTCAAATTTAACTATTGTCAATGTCTTTCTGAAATACAGTCAGGGGAAGGAAAGGAAAAAAGCACACACAAAGCAAAGGTCAAATTATTATTGCAAGAGGTATGTTGTATAAATTAATCTATCTTACATTGATGGTACTCCATAAGTAATGAATGTTTTGTATTTTTTTCATTGTTGTAGTAATTATTTCCTAAACTTCTGAAGACTTGTTTTGCTATGAAATAGCATAAATTCTCTCAAATATGTACATTTCTTGTGGGATACAGTAGTGTAATTCTGTTTTGTTATCTACTTAGTATGTAACCCAACATCTGTGATGTCCTCCTGGGAATATGGATTAATGAGCATTAGAAATTGTTTACTGCTTAACTCCAGAGTGCTGGCTGTGACTGCAAGGCTGCTCTTAAGAACATGAGAAAGTGTAGGCCTTATTCCACAACCTTCATGCTTTGGGCAACATCTACCAGGTGCAGAAAGTTGAAAGCAGGCTGATGCTCACAGCTTATATGTATACAATAACCATGCATTGCAGACACGCAGCAGTTGCCAGGGCCAAGCATGCCATTATACTATGCATCCATACCCCAGTTCTGATTTGGCGGTCCCACCTCTGCTGTCCCTGTTTTTTTGCCTCTTATTTTATGATGCTCCCTCCTTTTTGTAACTTATCCCATCCTCTCTCACCAGCCAAAGTAACAGAGTTATTTCTGGGGCACTGTTTTCCTAGTATACCGTAGAGGATTTCCACATTTTCCAGCATCTTTTAGATGCTTTATGGTGGCAACCAAGCAGCAGTAATTTCAGTGACCAAGTAAGACAAGTGACTTCAGAGACAGATTGTTACCCCTTCTGCAACAATGCAGTGACTGTCATTCTTACCAGGCCATCTTTGTATCTAAACCATTTTCTCAGCAGTGTCACATTTTACTTAAAATAGCTCTCCCCAAGGTTTATAATGCCTACTCATTAGAACTCTACTTACCTATTCTTACATAATTTTAAAAATTATTTTGAAAGTAGAACAATTAAAAGTTCACTTTGTTCTGAGGAAGTCATTTGAAGTTAACCCGCTCAGTCATTTAACATATGGGAAACTGAACAGGAGATGCTTCTTTATTTCACAATAAAACGGTTCTGCCATTATTGGCTTAAAAATGCTGCAGAAGGAAATTATTCCTCAGTAAAGTCTTCGGTATTCATTAAAAACAAATAAATGAGAAATAAACACGTAAATGAGAAATACAATGTAGTCAGATGTCACATCTGATAAGAATCATCATCTAGTGGGATTTAGTAGCAGTGTCATCGGAGGGTAAGCTACGTTATCTGAGGTCAGAGAGCAGGTTAGGCCCAGAGCCTTTGGTCAGAGTTTGGTTTAACTTAGGAACAAGTTTTGTTCTACTTCGATTGCTCCAAGTCCTCACTGAAAGTTCCCAGAAAGCTGTGCTTAAAAATACAAGGCAAAACCACAGAGACACATCATGTATAGTCGGTTTGTTTTCAGACCATTAAATGCATTATGTACTTTCTGGAGCTGTGCAAAAGACTTCTGTTTACAGACTAACCTGTGTCACTTTGAAATAGCTGAAAATCTCAACAGTGGGACAGACTGCTGATTTGTGTCAGTCTTGTTCATCTAATTGCAGGTATTTTTTGAGCATTTTTTAGCCTGTCCCGAGGACTTTTAGCAGTATATACTGTCAGTTACACATATTCCACTCACTGCTGATGTGTGCACACTTTGCCAACCCTACTGAAATGTTTCCTCTTCAAGGATTTACCTTTCATAGACACTTAAGATTTAATTATATGTTCTACTCAATTGTTAGGCACCATTTGGCAAATGAAAGCTAGGTCCAAAAGCTTGAGAATTCTCCAACAGTTTGCAGTCACGGAATCACAGAATCCTTTAGGTTGGAAGAGACCTTCAAGATCACCTAGTCCAACCTATGACCTAACACTAACAAGCCCTCCACTAGACCATGTCACTAGGCTCTACATCCAAAAGTCTTAAATACATCCAGGGATGGTGACTTGACCACTTCCCTGGGCAGCCTGTTCCAATGTCCAACAACCCTTTCAGTAAAGAAATTTTTCCTAATGTCCAACCTAAACCTCCCCTGGCGCAACTTTAGCCCATTCCCCCTCGTCCTATCACTTGACACGTGGGAGAAGAGACCAATCCCCACCTTGCTACAGCCTCCTTTAAGGTACCTGTAGAGAGCGATAAGGTCACCCCTGAGCCTCCTCTTCTCCAGGCTAAACAACCCAATTATTTATTGTAATTAAAACTGTTACCATATGTAAGTAGATGTTGCAATAACAGTAGTGTATTTCACTCCGTATTGTATCTCATCCCTATAGAATGATAGCTGCTAAACCAAAGGGTTGTGGGTCGCGGTTAACAGGTTTCCCATGAAACCCTTCAGGGTTGCTCTTTGGTATGGGAAAACAAATTAAAACCAAAACCAACAGAAAATACAGTACCATGTTTTCTCTACTTGCTCATAACTTGCCCTATGTCATGCAAGTTTGAGAACCACTGCTATAGAAATGCTGATGGATTTTTATTTTTGATGGAGAGAGCTTGATTTCATGACATTAAATGTGAATAGATTATACATGTAGTGAAAGAAATGGCCAGCTAAATAACTCAGACCTCCAGTTGACATCCTTTTTTTTTTTTTCTCATTTATATTAAAAAACTTCCATCAAGAGAGATTTAAGATGTTTATTACTTGCATCAATATTCATCAATAGGCGGCTTGAGAAGGTTTACCAGAAACTTAAAAATAAAATGAAATAAAATAAAAATCCTGTAGTTATCCCAAGTCTAGGCAGTGTGAATCTGGAAAATTCAGGGCTCATTTTGGACTTAAAAGAAATCCAGGTGAAATGAGAAAAATATCAGTAACACATTAACATTTTACTTTACCTTTCTTTTAAAATTTCTTGTAACAGTTGATTTTAAATTTTAACCTTCTTTGCGTTTTTTGTTTTGACACGTTTCTCTTTGCCATCCCACATCGTGCCCATATTCTCAGCTATTGGTTGGCATGCGTCTATCTATTAAGGATACTTGAGTTGTCTGGTATACTATGTACTCTCACACTGAGTTTCTATTTGCTACAGACTATATATAAAAAAAAAAAAATACAAGGCCTTCTGTTACCTTTATTGCACTTTCTAAACGTAAATGGAGACACTGTGCACCTCCAAAGATCAGTAACAGTCCTTAGACCTCCCGAATTCTATATGATTCTTGAAAATGGAGTAAATTGAAAATAATTCCTGGACATAAGCATTTTGTTGATTAGGGATGGTACTAGTGATGTACTTCATTTTAAGTATTTGTACTGAAATGCCATTGAATCTTGAGCAAAGCCAATTGAGTGACCATACTAGGCATTTGAGTTTCTAAATGGTCCTTTCTTTTGCTCTGCTCGGTTGCATAAATTAGGTGTAAACTATTGCATATATTTGTCGTTGCAAATTAGGCTACTGATTGCTAATTTTAACACGTGTTTTTCATCAGGAATGACACTTTCTTTTCTCAAGTTTTTGCATTGCTTTTGATATCTTCTAGGTATGTTGTAGGGAAGGTAGGAGATAACAGAAGTTTTCTGTCACTTGTTTGATTGGGGAATGGGACAGACTAGTGCTGGGAGTGTGATTTGCTGTCATGCTTTATTGGAGTAGTCATTCAGGTATCATGGACAAACCTCTGTCCTCTCTAAGGTCTAAAACTAGGGAGTGTGCTTGTCTTTTTCTGAGTAGCAGAAAGGTGTGCAGCTATGTGTCTTGGGCTGTAAACCTACTCAGGTACAATTTCCAGGTGGTGTATGAATCACCTCACCCCAAGGAAGGTGAGATTTTATTACTTAATCTAAATTAATCCCATATTTTCCTCCTAAATCTGCTCAGTAATGCTTGAATCCTGAACACATCTGTTATGAATTTCAAAAGGAGTTAGGAGCAAAAGTCGCTTTGACTTGGTGAGAATCAAGTGCTTGTCACGCATCTGGTAGAAGGTGGATCCATGGGTCTCTGTTATAGTTGGTGTGTCCTCATAGAAATGCTGGTGTTCCTACATGTGTCTCTCCCTTCAACTTGGCGTGGTCTAGCACCACAGTCTTAGTTCATGGTCTCCACTTACAGTACTCTTCAAGCTTCTGTTTTCTGAAAAACGGTTTTAATGTTCTCATAGTCTGAAGTCTATTTCTTTAAGTTTTACTCAGTGCATCTTCAGGTGAGAATGGTAACGTCAATGATTCTGCTAACCAGTATGAGCATGTAGTACAAATAATGTGCATTTTTCTTCAAACCTGATTGAGTTTTACACGCATAAAAGAAGCGTAGCACATATTACAATTCTTTTAGTGTTAGCAGATTAGCAACAAAAATTTTTTGTCCCCACAGACCATGCATTATTTAATAAAAACATCTAAAGCAAGATCGGTGTAACATAACTCAGGCTGCGAACCTGAAAGTTTGATTTCATCTAACAACAACAGTAGGCAAATGGTACCTTTGCTGCCTAGTTCTGCTTGTGCTGGTGTTACTGAAGAACTGGCAGCAGTTTTTGTCGTGCTGGTGAATCCAAGGTCTATTGCCAACATAGTGTCAGAAAACTAACCAAGGAATAACAGGTCATTATTAAATTTTTACTTGTGTCTCATAAAGATGCTTTTCTTAAGAAAAGTATCATGATCTTAAACTGTACTTAAAGGAAAAATAAGCTCTTTGTTTTGAAATCATGGGATTAAGCAATTCTGGGTTTGAGTTCATTAGTGTGCTGCAGTTATTGCACAACTTTAGTTTACTTGCTAGTAAGTGAAGTGTCTACTGTCACTTCAGTTCTACAGGTTCCTTGTGGGTTTCGTGGTGGGGTGACATCATCTGGTTTACCGTCACATTTATAGAGAATGATAACCAGGCATCAACACTCATGGAGGAAGCCACAGAGTCATCCGGGAACGTTCATTCATTTTTTCCAAAATTATGTATGTGTGTAAGTATGTGGATGATGCTTGCAAGTGGTTGCCTGTATGTGAAAGTCGGATGGAAGATTTAGTATGCTAAGTAAAATTTGATGTAAAAGCAGAATAAGTAGAATAATAAAAAGAATAAAGTTGTGTGTATGTATTGTCCAGAGTGATTATGTATATGAGGGTTCATTCAGACTTAATGTTGTTTTTACAGGTTAAAGTCAAGCGTTTTAATATTTAATACAAAAGGCTTGGTATTGAAGAAAAAAAATCTAAAAGATTTAACACATTTTAAAATATGTTTTTCCTCTAGAGTACTAAGGGAAAATATTAGCACAGTAACATCAGCTTGGATACTGTTTATTTAATCTTTGTTGTGAAAGCAGAGATAAAATAATTTGGGATATCTAAATTCTTCTCTAACTGCAGCTTTTGTATGGTTTATTTTTCTGGCTTGGCATAGTATATAGTGGTTGCTTTTTTTTTTTTTATCCTGATGTCTTTTTTAGGTTATGGTTATTGAAAGAAGTTAGGGAACAATCTCCTCATCTAACCGAGTTATGAACAAATCCTTTTTAAAAAAATCTGAAGCATTATTCCAATAGGCCATGCAAATTTAATTTAATGATAACATTCTGGATCTAAACATACACTGAATAAGTACAGTAAAAATACCTTTATAAGGCTTGGAGGGATACTGACAAACCATTCAGCATTACTTTTAAGAATTTGCAAAATTGTGCAATTTACTTATTGATGTACTTAGCAAGTGAATTTTCTAAGTAGCTGTCATTCTCTTTCCCAGCTATTGTATACATTTACTGCCTGTGATATACTGATGTCTCCATTGCAATCTCATGCCTTTGGATTTTACTGCACATCTTTTTTCACATCTGTACTATTATGAAAACTGTTTTCAGATGCAGTATTTGACATCACATGCCAGATTCACATTTGTAGATCAGATTTATGTTTTGTTAGCATTTATGTGAGCTTTCCTGCAATATGCCTTTGTGTCAAGTAAAAGCTTTCATGAATATCTGCTGGTCTGTCCAGAGTACCAGATCTCTACCCCTAATTTTTTTTTTTGACACACAAGAGTAGGTTTTTATCATTTGATGGACTGACATTTTATTTAGTTTGCTGCTTCTTCAGAGTAATGCAGGTTAAAATAAGGGTTTGTTTTCCAAATGCACTTGCCCGAAGAATCCAAAGATTCTGTTTCTAGACAGTGTTGAACCAGGTTCCTCTAAATCCAATACTCCTCTGTGAAACTGCCACATCCCGTGCTTTCCTCAGCACCTTCACCTTCATCTTTTTCCTTTTTTTTTTCTTCATTATCCCCTGCTTGAATTGGATTAAGGCAAATGCCTTTCAGTATTCTGTAGCCTGTCCGGAAAGAAATGCTTATGCAGCCACATGATTCAGTTTTTTTTGAATGTTTTTGCCTTTTATTAGGGAGAGTTTTATAGCTGTGATCCTCCAAACACTTACAGAGACATCTTGATGCTTACAGGCTCTGGTTCTATTGTTTTTAAAAAGAAAGTTATTACCAGTAAGTGAATAACAGCTCAGTCACACTGGTCAGATTTTCAAACCCGCTGTTTAATGACAAGAGCATTCAGATTTTACAAAGCACTGTGAGGTGTATGTATTGAAAGGGTGGGCACTTTACAGAGTTCTTGCAAGACAGAACCATAATGTTAGGAAATAGTTTTGAGGACATGATAATTCCATGCTTCTAAAAGTAGAACAAGTCAACTGTGTAATGATGTAGGCGGTGGTTACCTGGAAATGTTTGCTTAGCCTCATTTCCCTTTTACTCTAAAATAATGTTTGTGGGAAAAACTGCTAAGTTTAATATATTTCATTTTAAAATAAAATAAAAATTGTGTTTCCTGAAGTACAAGAACGTGGACTTGTGATGCTTGAAAATATCAATAATTGAAAAAAGCAAGTAGAACAGTATGAAGAACTAGTAAATGGTTTGGTTCAGATCTGATTTGTAGTTGACTCTGACTCAAGTCAGTTCAGTTTCCTCAGATAAATAATGATTTAACTGCCTTGATATGTCTGTATCAGTTCAAGCTGAAAAATATAAAATTTTGAAATGTAAAGTACATATGAAAAGGGAAACTTCACAGAATCACAGAATGTTAGGGATTGGAAGGGACCTTGAAAGATCATCTAGTCCAATCCCCCTGCTGGCACAGGAACACCTAGATCAGGTCGCACAGGAACGCGTCCAGGCGGGTTTTGAATGTCTCCAGAGAAGGAGATTCCACAACCTCTCTGGGCAGCCCATTCCAGTGCTCCGTCACCTTCACCGTGAAGTTTCTTCTCATATTTAAATGGAACCTCCTATGTTCCAGCTTGTACCCATTGTCCCTCGTCTTATTGTTGGATGTCACTGAGAAGAGCCTGGCTCCATCCTCCTGACACTCATCCTTTACATATTTATAAACATTAATGAGGTCACCCCTCAGTCTCCTCTTCTCCAAGCTAAAGAGACCCAGCTCCCTCAGGCTTTCCTCGCAAGGGAGATGCTCCACTCCCTTAATCATCTTTGTGGCTCTGCGCTGGACTCTCTCAAGCAGTTCCCTGTCCCTCTTGAACTGAGGGGCCCAGAACGGGACACAATATTCCAGATGCGGTCTCACCAGGGCAGAGTAGAGGGGGAGGAGAACCTCTCTCGACCTACTAACCACACCCCTTCTAATACACCCCAGGATGCCATTGGCCTTCTTGGCCACAGGGGCACAGTGCTGGCTTCCTCTGGCAAATTATCTGTTAAACAATTATTCTGATCCAATAATCAGAAGTATTTCCTTTTTGGTTCTGTTCTGAATTAGGTTCAGGAGAGACTTCAGGTGACAGTACAGGTTCAGTTCCCATTTTAGAAAAAATAAGTTAAAACAATTTTGTATTTCAGTTTGGTTTGACTCTGAGGGAAACAAAAAACAAACAGCTTTTTCATACTACTTAGCATTGTGCACTTCCCTCTGCTTGAGTAAGCTGCTTTATTGGGTTGTAATGTACCTCCTGGCTGACATGCAATAGTACAGTGCTGCAGTGTTTGACTAACAAGTAAAATAGGGGAATGTGTTGATTCAAGGAGAAAGATCTTACTGGGATTAAAATGTGGGAATAATCTGTATTGATGTAGTATTAGACTGAAGTAGTTTGTAGAGAGCTTGTGTTTGTGTCTAAGTCCACATGACAATGTGCCTATGAGAAGATCGGGGAAACCTGGATATTAAAAATAAATAAATAAATAAAAGAGGGGCAATACAAAAATCTGAACCTTGAACCTGCATTTTTATAACCTTGTCATCATATAAGCTGGGTAAAGAGAATACTTTGTCATGAATAAAATACTGTGTACTGAATTCCATTGAAACTCTTGAGAATAACTTAAGAATTTAACTTCATTTTAGTAAACTGATATGCCTATAGTGCTGGCTACTTTTAAATCCCTCAGCAAATATTTTTGTCGTGTTTGAGTTTATTGTTTCTGCATAATTGCTCACAATTTGATTGTTTTTTCTTTTTTAGTAACTTAGGTTCAGGGGCTTTTTTGTTTTCTATTGGCGGGTGAGATGTTAGGGGACATGAGTGGTTTCTTTAGCAGCGTGTTATGGGCTATGCAGAAACATGACTAAGAAGTACTGTTTTCTGATGTGTTAGAATTTAACTACTAAAAAAAAAAAAAACAAGTTGAGGGTTAAAGATTTAATATAAATTTATCCATATGTACTTCCAAAGTGTGGATAAAATTGATTGGTGTTATTTGATGTGGCACAGTTCAGCTTCATTAAGAAGCTGCATAACTGTGACACTCAGCAGCTCAAAAGATTATGTTGTAGAGAGCTTATACTCTTTTCCAGAATAATGCCGGGGTCACTGCAAGTACTGTGCGTGGGCATAGGAAGAACAAATGAGAGAGAGGGGCAGAACCATGCCACAGCAATGGCAAAAGGACACCATTGCCCCTTTTGTCCACAACCCCTTTTTGGAACCCCACTCAAAGACATCAAACTTGCATGTGAGTTCACAGCACCGAATGTGGTTATTCTGGGCCACAGTCCTGAAAGACACGAACAAACTTTTACAAGCAAAATATTTAAGATTTTGCTTATTTTTAAGCATAAGAATGGTCCTTCTGACATCAGTGGGTATGTTTGAGAGTACATTTGAAGTTTGAGATAAACCTGAATTCTGGAGATAAAAAGGTGTTTGTATCACCTCCAAGTACTTCTTTTTAAGAAGTGGGGCCCTAAAGTTTCAAGGTTAGACCAGTATCATCAGTGGTTTACAATGTCAGGCTTTTATGTCTACACAGTCTAACGTGACAATAAAAAGATGTGAAGCAAGGCCACCAGCTTGACAAAAGAGGTTTCACTGTGAGGTATGCACTTAGATATAACTAGGACGCTTCAGCCTGTGGTAGGCACGCAGGAGGTGTTATAAGTATGAACAATCCGAAGTGGCTGGGAAAAGGTGGATGGGAAGTGGTTGCTCTCTCTCGTCATTTCATTTGATGGTCTCTGGTTCTCACCTTGCCAAGTGACAGGTTCAAAGCAAATAATGAAGGATTTGACTTTACGTTGTGTTTGTGATGTTAACAGTTTGTTGCCACAGGATTTTCTAGATGTCAAAAGTTTGCATGGGTTCAAAAAGCAATTGAAATTTGTGGAAATCTGACAAAAAACATTCTCAAATCTCTAAAAGCAGGAAGAGAATAGCTGTAAAGGGTTTCTCTATAGAGCTTGGGAATTTTGTATGTATATTTCTTTCCTAAGAATTTGATGTTGCCAGTGTTTGTGAGAGGGTACCAGACTAAGTGGACTTTTGTCGTCCTCGCTGAAGCCGTTCTTGTTCTTGCACACAATTTTAAGAAAACGAAGTCGTGAGGTAAAATTTTATTTTTAATCATTTTTTGCTCCATTGTTTCTTTTCTGATATAGTGCCATCTGTCATAGTTGTTTGGTTTTTTTTTGCTATTTCTGTGTTCCTGATATTAGATTTTTATCCTAGTTTCCCCTTTGCTTGCGTTCGTGTCCCCCTCCCCGCGCCCCCAAGAAATGTTTAATATTTGCCATGAAAATAAGTCCTTTCTTTTTAGATCTTAAATGTATTTCCTCTTTACTTAAATCTTAGGAAGAGCAAGAATGTGGTTTTGTAAGCAGGGTAAAAGGTCGTTATACTAACTTTCCTCCTGAGAAAGGAGCAACAATTGTGAATTATTTGTCACTGAGGATGCTCATGTCCTTTGGGTACATGGCAACAAGAATCATAAAATAATTTAGGTTGGAAGGAACCTCTGAGTTTCTCTGGTTCAGTCCTCCCTACTCAAGGACGGTTAGCTTCAAAATTGAATGAGGTTGCTCAAGGCCTTGTCTAGTCAAGTTTTGAATAACTTCAAGGATGGAGGTCCCCAGCCTTCTGTGCACCAATTCCAATGCTTAACAATCTTCACTATAGAAAATATAAATCACTTTATATTTAATGAGAATTTCCTATGTTGCAAGGTGCATCCATTGCCTCTAGCACAGATATTCAGTGTCCACCTCAGAGGAGACTGGCTCCATCTTCTCTACAGCCTCCTGTTAGGCAGCTGCAGGCAGCAGTCCTGGGGTCTTTAAGGTTGAACAAGTCCAGTTCCTTCAGCCTCTCCTGCATGCCCTGTGCTCCTGCCCATGCTGGTGGTCCTCCCCAAACTCTGTCCATTGTTTTCAAGTTTGTCTTGTAGTGGGTCCACCGAAACTTGACCCAGTACTCCAGAGGTAGTCTCACCAGTGTCAAACAGGAGGAGGAATTGCTTCCTTCAACCTGCTAGTGATGCTTTTGGATGCAGACATGAGAACATGCCTATCCTTAGCGGCCCTGCTGTTGTGGCCTAGTTCTGCCAATTCCTGCCTCCATGGGTTTTAATGTAAACATGTTGGTCACTGAGGAGGAAAGCCTCTGTTTCCTCAAGATTTGGGGAAAACTTCATGAGAAGATCTTAACTCACCATCCACTCACTATTCTTTTAGATTTCTTCCATAGGGGGGACCATGGTTGTTAAACCTATTGTTATTTGCCTGAGGCATGTGACATGAAACAAATATGCAGCTGTGTAAATTTTAATTTAAATTATATGTGGAAAAGATGAGGAATCTCTCTCCGATGAAATGATATGTGTTTTCAGGAAAATCATAAATATAACTGATTTTTATTTTAGTAGATCTATCTTGTATCATAACAATTGCCAAAGTGTTTACTCACAGGCGCAAAATACTTAGAGAGTCTACTTAATCTACGGTTATTGTTGCCCTCTTGTCTTGACCTTTGTTGAAGTGTTTTATAAACAATTTAAAGAATAAATGAAGTATTAGAAACAGTTATTATAGAGGAGGCAAAGTTATTTGCTTTCCTTGAGTGAAGGGATATAATTTATAAAGGACTGATTATACTAATCTGTTTTCTGGGTAGCCTGTAAGTTTACTTTACCATGGCAAGGGAGAATAACAGAGAAATTGTGTCATGGGAGCCAAGTAAGATATTGTAGCAGTAGGAAATCCAATTGCCTTGTTTTACAGCCATTTGTCTTGTCCGTCGTTTCTGTCAAATGACCATTTGAATCAAAAGCGTTTAAAGAGATTTTCTTCCTTTACAGTAATGAGAACAACAGAGACTTCTGTGCTGCAGGACATTCTTACTAGGTCTTTCCTTCTTTAACATGGCTACCTGCCAGCCCATGTTATTATTAAAAGTTGCTTCATTTAGTACATTTTATGAAGTGGCTCTGCCTGGCTTCTTGACTGTCACTGAGGCTATGAGTCAAGAAAGAGAGCAGGAGTGGAGCTCTGATTCAGTGGGACTTAGCAAAGAAGCAGTTTAAGCTGAGAATATTAATGGGAAGCTTTTTACTTCAAACATTTTCTTTTCAAGGTATGTGTTCATATCAAAAGAAAAATACTGCAAAAAGCAAGTTTGATCTCTTTGCCTTACTGATTTTAACAAATTGCTCCTGACTTGCCTTTTGTTTACAAAGCTTAGCTCTCGCAAAACTCCCTTGCGACCCATGAAGGTTACATAGGTGCAGAGCCTACTAACAGGAGGTTGGGGTAGAGATTATTTGATTCCAGCTCTGAGAGAGAAGGGTCATTTCTAGGAGGAAACGGCTTAAGGATTTCAGAAGTTCCCTCGGTAAGTCTGCAAGCCGTTCTCACCTTGGCTTTGCAGTTCTGTCAAGCAGGGATGAAATGAGACTTACAGGTCCTGGAATCATCAAAACAATGGAGCCTGTTGGCTCCAACACAGCTGGAGCTGGAAAGAGATGTCTGTTCCTCCTCTCTTATGTGGCTTTTTCTGTCTCTTTTCCGATCTCCCTGTGAGGCAGACAGAGTGGAGGCAGTAGAGCAGCAGGGAAGGAGAAAGGGTGACAGCGGCTGTCTATTCCAAGTCAGAGGACAATTCTGTAGTGTCCCTTTGCAATTAGAAGAACATTTGTCAACGCTGACATCTGCCAACCATAGCTTTGCAGCCCCAAGAGAAGCATATCTTACTGAAGTGCTTTTGACTGTTTTCCCAAGCAGATATGAGAGAAGGCACTGTCATTTCCAAGATCAGTATTTGAATGAAGAAATAGGGCAGGATGTTGACATATACATAATTACATCTTCATTTCTAGTGCTTCTGGCAGGAGGAGAGGGGATGGGGGAAGATACCTTAATAACATGCAGTTGGTGTCAGCATTGATTCCACCTTCTACAGTAATTCTGTATCCTACAGTAATTTTCCTGCAGGTCTAAGACGCTTTTAGAAATATTCCTTAGCAGTTCTGAGACACTACTGAAATATTCCCTAGCTTTTACAGTCATCATTTTGAAATAGTCAGTAAATTCCATGGGTAAGCATTAGGTACTTTATCACCGAGAGGATTGAGGCCCATGTCCAGAAGAATGTGGTCAGGGGAAGTCAGAGTTTCTGAGAGCTGATTCTTTGCCTGCTTCAGTCAGAGCATATGGGGGTGCTCTGGGGAACAAATGTAGATTTGGCTCTGGCTCAAGGGAGGTCCCTTGTCATGAGATGACATATGAGGGTTATGCATATAAGTACCAAACCCTCACACTCCCATACTGTGCAGCATTTCACAGCCTGGAGATAAACAGACTGTAGCTGTTTTAAAATAACAGCTATGTTTTCTCTCCATTTGTCTGTTTGCTGGGCTATTAAGTCCCCTTTGTCTGTTCCTGCCTGAGTCATCTTCCAGGTCCAGCTGTCCTGTAAATAAGGTATGGTACTTTCTACCAGGTACCACTTTTAGCTGAAATGCTGGGCATTGTAAACGTTCTTTAAAAACTCTTGTGAATAATTGCCAAAAGGTGGTAGCTACAGTATCCCCAACATTATGAATGGTCCTCTTTTTAAGCCTAGAATTCTTTTAAACATGCCTGTTGGGTTTTGAGTACCTGCAGTTAAATGGTGTTGCTTTTGGCAGGGCTTGGTGAGCAAATGAGGCATAATCTCTCTGATCTCAGTAGTCTGGTCAGCCAGCCATGACATTCTCAGTGTCTTTTCTTTCTACACCCTGTCTGAACAGAGCCATAGCCCAGGCAGCTCTCAGTGGGGTTGCCAAAGATTACCATGTGCAGTGAAGCAGCAGATGGCAGGACAGTGGAAAATATGCAGTCCCGATCCCTGGGTTCACATGGGGTTCAGGGTTAAATTTCAGCAATTTCCCTCCCTGCTCCTCGAGGCCCTCTATAAACTGTCCGTTGAGAGGCAAACTCCTCGGTGTGCACTTGGGAACCATTTCAAATTCATTTTTGTACAGTTTTGAAACTGGGTTCTAGACTGCAGCTGGGAATTTAAGAAGGTTGTGTCTGTGACCACAGAAGTTAGTTTTCCTCACCATCCAAAGACGTTCAAGTGAGCATAAGCAATGAGGTATATATGAACACATCCTGAAAACTGTGAAGGGGGAAAAAGGGATATTGCAAACTTGGTTAGCTCAAAAATTGTGTAATGAGTGAACAAAGGGTGCCTCCACAAACTTAATTCAAACTTGTGCCTGTGTGGTCTGATAAAGCTGTTATTTGCACTTTTATTTTTTTTTCCCCTTGGGCTCCCTCTTCCTTATTCCTTGCACAGGATGAATAGTTCTCACCTGGATGACTAGATGTTTGGTATTTGTTGTCAAAGGGCAAGAAAGGAGTTCTTTGACAGCAAACTTGCTCTGTGCCCCATTCATGGCCACTCTTCAAGCCATGCACTGAGAATGATTGCACCCCTTTTTGACTCTTCCAGGGCATTCTCTCCAGTTGTCTCAGAAATACCAAGATACTTAGCTTTGTGAAGTTCCTGTAAAACATTGGCATTTTATCCACTTCTTTTCAGGTGAGAAAGTAAGGCATGAAAAAAAAAGATTTATGCCTGCATTTATTTTTTGGTTGATGTTAAGAATAAAGCTCCCATGACTTTTGTTTACATCTGAGTACTTGGTAATCAAGTACACAGAGGAGTGTGAGGCAGTGATTAAATGAGAACCTAGTGAATTGCTGAGCACCTTTTCAGAATTTGCAGAAGCAGCTGATGTATAAATCATTTATCCACAGCAGCATTAATCAGATCGAGCTGTGAATCCATCATTTCTTTTTCTGCAGTTCTTTATCTTTGCTGAGCTTCAGACTCCATAGGACTCCTGCTTCATTCCTCACAAGACAGTAGTTTTTGTTCCCAGAGCTAATCCATCCCTGGCACGGGGTGCAATCTGACTAGGAAAAAAAAAAATAATATATCATTAATCTAGAGGTATTTTGTGAAACTGTATCATTGTACATTCAAAAACAACACTGGCACATATAGTCCTAACTTTAGTGCTAGAATTTACAGCTTTCTTCCTGAATGTGCACAGAGTTTGTGTATGTGCATGTGTGAGTTTCAGTGAGCATGCACAGCTACCTATGTGGATACTAAAATTATGTGAAAGGTCCCACTAAAAATACAAAGCCAGGAAATTCAGAATTGGGCTAACTTTCTGTCCTGGTTTCACCCCATTGTGCTCAAGTATTGTAGGCATCTCAGAACAGCAGGTGATCTGACTGCCTCTTCTGTTCCTAGAGGAAGTGTAAACTAACTTAAATGAGAAATATCACAAAAACAGGATAACAATGAATTTTGGGAGTCCACAAAGGAAGAAGTGGTCCTAAAAATACTGATATTAAAACAGCAGTGAGCATAAAAAGTTGAACTGTAGAAAATGGACATTTAATTTAGACATTCTTGCTTTTGTCATTTAATTGCTTTCCAAATGTTTTGCACAGCTGATTTCTGCTATGTATCACAGTTTCTTATGCAAAATCATTGTGGTAATTGGACATGTTAATGGTAGAATATTTAATTTTAGATTCTTGTTTGTAAACTTAAGTTGTAAACTTAAGTAATCTGACCTCAGTAAAATTGCACTTAGTAGAAGAGCATCTTCTGTATTTACTTCATCTTAGTAGAAAACTGGGTTCTCTATGTATATAGCTGCATATTTATCTTTAATTTAAGAATTAATTGCTCTAAAAATACATTCTTCACACATGGAAAGGATGCAAGAGTGGGATTCAGTTTCAGTGACAAAGTCAGAAAAAAAGAATATTCATTGAAATGCATGTGCATTTTAAACATCTGCTATAATTGTACTGTTTTCCTGTGTTCAAGTAACTTTCTTGGTAAATACAGCGTCTATTTATTCGCCTCGGTGCCTTTTTCATTTTCAAATGAAAATTAACTTAATTCCTGGGATTTGTCCTGGAGTGGGGGTTCGCTCGCAGCAACGGCTTTTATGCAACCTCCCGACATATATTCTCATGTGGGAGAGCTGCCCATCTGCCTGGTTGCATTTTCAGCTCAGGGTTAGGGTGTGGAAGCTGTAGCACCCTTTGCTTAACTCCACAGTCCCCCAAGAGTGATTGTGGCCTGCTCTGAAATAAGGACATAACTTTTTATGGTAAGTTTAGGCAACTGGCAGTAACTACAGCTAGGTGAAATCATGTTTTTATTGGCTCTCTGAATGCAGGAGGTCAACACAGCTTGGCCAAACATGTCCAAGTTTTTCAGGAGCAGAAGGGCTGTGTTGTCTTTGTTGGCTTTCACCCTTCCTGATATCTCATTAACTTGTCTCTGCACTTCCTTCCCACTTTCTTCTTACCCTGATAGGTTTGGGGGTTTACTTTAAGGTTTGTTTTTTTTTTGCTGCATAATTACTTTGAAGCACATTTCAAGGAGGTTTGTTGTTAAAATACTACATTTGAGGGGTGTTGCTTTGGTTTTATGCAAGATCATGACTTCCAGTGTTGTCCTGCTCTGTTCTCAGCACCCCTCTTGTCCCTGTGCAGAAACAGGGCTGAGGAAAATGGGACAAACAGGGCAGACAGAGTGAGCTGAAAGCACTGTGAGCCATTCTGGTATTCCTGGTAACACATCAGCTTTACTGCATGCTGCAGCACACAGTGTGAAGAGTTTTTTGGACTCTTATATCAGAGCCATATGTTTACTTGATCAGTCTGTTGTGAATCTGAAGCGGTATCTGTAGCTGGAACAACAACTCATCCTTGTAATGGTAATTGCAGACAGTCACAATTGATTTATACATTGGATTCTTGGGATCATAAGTGGTGTTAAGAAATGTACTTCTCACAGCACCCTAGCTGAGAATCCAATTATTCATAACACAGAAGATGGAAGGAAATGTAATGCCTTGCATTTTAAGTGCCCTGTTCAAGTACAAGAAAAAACTGTGCTTCCTGTATTTGTGGCAGCTTAGACTTCTTTCTCTCCTCCCCTCCAGCTCTCCCTAGTCCCTTGTTACTTCTTGCTGAGCTCTTTGCCCATGGCTCTTTACAGCTCCCTGGCAATACAGTTCAACAGTGTTTCAGGACCCCCTTTTGGCTGCTTCAGGACTCTACAGCTACAGCAAGGGGTGGTTTGTGACAATTGAGACACATTTACCAAATAATGTATTAAGGGCTTTCTACAGGGTGCCCTGAGGACTACTACTGTCACAAAGCTATTCAGAAGAAAGCCCTGAGAAAAAAAGGTTGAGCAATGAAGCTCAAAAGGGAAGTACATGAATTTGGGAACATCTCAAGTTTGTATAAGTGTCAAACCTGTCCGGGACTGCTTATTAGTTTGTGTGGGAGGCAAAGTTTCAAATAAGTTATTTGGCTGTAGCTAGCCCATTTTTCTCTCTCCAAGAAAATACATAAGTACTGACTCAGCAAAGTTACATGCCACTGTGATTGGCTTTAAGGCTAGCTCTTATTACAGTCTCTTTTGTCTTTAGTAGAAGTACATGAAAGTTTTTTTTACACCTGACTTGAAGTGAAACGACACATTTTACACTCAGAAATTTGCATGTTAAAAGTTGGCACTAATGTGGGTGTACAGAAAGACACACAAGACCTGTGCAAAACCTTGATTATACAGTAACCCATCATAAGCTATTGCCCCAGCCACCTGGAGAGGCTGAGGGACCAACCAGAATTAGTCCCTCAAAGGTCAGAAGGTCCAAGAAACTGTATTAGTCAGTCATGTGTCACCAGGTAAGATTAAAAGCCTTGCCTGCTTCTTCTCAAGGGAGTGCTAGGGTAAAGGCTGAATGTCTCAGCTTGAAGCATCGAACAACACCTTTTTTGATGTACTACTGGTTGCTGGGAGGATGGAGGAGGGGAAGGAGAGAGAGGAAAAGAAAGGGTGTTAAATTTAGAGGGCACAGATGTCTGAACTCTGTTAGTTATTTAACAAGTTAAGTTAAAATCAGGTTTTGTGCAAGTTGCCTTAGACTGCATGATATTCTAGTTTTGTACAAAGGCTGGATTTTCCTTTTGGTTGCAACCATTTCTAGCTATTGTAGCCCCAGATCAGCAAAGCATGTGGTTAACTCCAATTCTTTACACGTGCCTAAACAATATAAAGAGGCTGTGCTGATGGGCAAGCACACTCATGCTTACCCATAGCTCATACATGCAAGGGCTTGTCTAATTCTGTGACAGCTTAAGTGAATGGTTGGATTCAAAAATATTATCTGCACAATTTAAAAAATACATCTTAAATGAGCGTTGAACAAATCAGAATGGCTAAATACATTTACCTTTGTTTTAAGATGTGTATATGAACTGTGATTAAGAAATCAAAGTGAATAGTTTGGAGCAAAAGGTTAAGTTTTCTGTAAGCGAAACGCTGCTCTGTTTATGTAAGTGCCATTAAGAGTGTAAACTTGGGAACAGGAATAACACTTTTACATATTGTTTTCAGTATTAATGTTTGGTTTTTCCTTTATAAGAATCTTTGATGCCTCACCTTTTCCTGTTCAGTGTACAGTTCCTGAGGGGAAAATATTTTAATTTAAGAAAAATTATATGGAGGAAATATACTAAAATAACACTTCTGTGCCCAGCTATTATTGCTGGTTTGTCACCATATCCTTTTAACAAGCCCATGTGATAGATATGATGTGTGTATTTAGTCCCTGAATAAGGTCATTTTTAATGTGAAATCTAATAGCTTTGTGTTCCACATTACACATGCAAATTGACTGCTAATTAAATGTCATTTTTTCACAGTCACTTTAGAGAACTGCTGCTGTGAAGTTGTAGAAATCATCCTGTCATTGTTCTGTGCAGAGGTGGAAACATATCTTTGTATGCAAAACAGTCACAGAGAGTTTAAAGCTCTGCTGACAGATCCTGGTGTGGACGGTTAGCTGTACTAAATCACTGAGGAATGTAGCTTGCTGTGATGAGACCTAGTGACAAACATCACGTCTGATTCTCGTCCTCTCGTGGTGATTAGTAGATCTCTCACCCCCACTTCCATGCCCCTCTGTTACAGTGCCTGCTAGTTGTCCCTCAAGGTAGGCTTTGTGCTATGCTAAAGGAGTCTCCCTTCTTTCTGTGTTCCCTCCCAGTTTCTGTACTTTGTCATTCCTCACAAGATAAGTGTCTCCCACTCTTATTTTCCCCTTCTGATTATGAAAACCATTAATTTCTGTTGCCTCCATGCCAAGTTCATATGACCTCCTGTTGCCCTCATCAGTCCAAATGTCCTCAGTGTGCTCTTGGGTTGGAAGAGCAGGGCGTATGCCGTGCCTTCCAGTGTGTTGCCCTCCTGCTGCTGATGCTTCCTACCTGTGCACACCTTTACCTTTCTGCCTCAGTCTGCTCGTTTTTAAATGCCGGTAGGATGTTTGCCGTTGTGCAAGGAATTCCAATTGAAAAAGAATGGTGCATATGGGAAGTAGGGCCAAACAGCTTCTTTTTCCTGTTAGCACATTTTACTTTTGACACTGGAAGTTAAAAATGTCTATCAATATATTATTAAGGAACATGTCTTTGTTACCAACATTTAACAGAATGAGTGCCACTTCATTTCCCACATTTTAAAGTAATACCAAATGAGAACCACTTGATAAGGAGGAACAATTTTGTCCTGATGTTATTGTGCAGTTGCTTTCAATGTGTGATCTGTGACTTTTATTGTTACACGATTATTCCTGGGGGGACAGATGAAGAATAACTTGGAGAAACATGTCTATTATCAGTAACTTTTTTTCCCCTATTTAGAGATTCCATGTGTCCATTGGAAAATAGTTAGGGGCATGTATACTGAAAACATGTGAGGTACACTACTCTTTATGTATGTATTAAAAATATGAGAAACCCACTATCGTAAGATGATATTACAGTTTTAAAGGACAGATAAGAAGATTAGAAAAGTTATGATGAAGCATATTTCCAGCTATGCTATACAGGATTAATATGTAAGGATTAAAGCACTATATCTCATGTTTCAGGAAATAAAATGATTTATTGCTCAGGTCAGGAAGATGTTTTCCATGCAGTGCATGACTTTACAATGAGTTGCTTATGAATCATTTTGCCCTCATTTCTTGTATATTTCATTTTGCAAAAATCTGATTACAGACTTTCCTGCGAGCTCATCCCAGCGTAGCCGAATTTGCTGTGTAGAATTAGTATGGTATTAGCTGAGAAGGAAAAAATCACCATTAACATTGATGTTTCCTTTGTTTCCAAACAGTGATATTTATACTTGGTATAGTTTTTGTTGTGAGAAGAACAATTTGTTAATGTAAATTGAGAGTGGAATCACAATTCAAATGCTTTAGTTTGTGTTTAACATCTACTAAGCAGCTGCTTTACTCTATCAGTTGTTTCAATTAAGATACAGTTGAAAATTCCATTTAAACCCCAAAGCTGGAAGGCTAATTTAAAGAGCTGTAACTTGATTTTTTGTCTGGTTTACATTAACGTAACTCCATCAACTTCAGAATAGTTCATACTGATTTTCATCAGTATAAGGTAAAGGAGACTCTGGACTTCTTTTCTGAGAAAAACTGGGTGCTACTTCGTTTTTAATTTCAGCTTGCCACAAAAAAAAAATGGAAATTCTATTGCTTCTAATAGAATGGAAATTATGAGCAGTGTGGATTTTCAGGCAATCAAAACATTTTAATGATCTCATTAAATGTATCATTTACAACATATATGCTAAAAGAAATATGTTCCTCTGGGTTAGTAGAAGCACCAGGTACACAATGTGTTTGAACATGTTGGGCTCCCACTAGAATCTGTGCCAAAACTGTAGAAACTAGGAGGGGGGAAAAAATCCCCTTTTTCTTGTGCCAGCATCTTTAAAGACAGAAAACTTTTTGTAATATTTTATGCAAAAAGGAGAAAAAGATGTTATGGAAACTTGCTAGGCTGTACTAGTACTGCATCTCAGCTGATAAATATTGCTATTAAATGTTATTAGAGTCTGTTATTCTATGATATGGATTAATGATGGATATTTCTTATGTGTGATATAACTAGTGTTATGCATGGATAGCAGTCTTTCTAAGACCACAGTTTGTCATCTGTTGAATTTTGTATATAGTTTTGAGAGATTGGAAAATGATTGTTGTTGGAGAAACAAACAAACAACAGTTACTGTAACAGCAGCTCTTCAAGCTGCTTCATCCATTTGGCTGCTTCTTATAAACCCCTGAATCTTGAGAAAAACATCTGGTTTGTTGATAATACAGGAAGGGTGAAATCCCAGTGCTGATAATAGGAATGAGGTATACTGGTGCAGGGAGATGGATTTTTTTTTTTTTTTTTCAGCTTGGGAATTATAGGTGCATTGAGAGGGTGCTTCCTAAAGCCTTGGTTTTAAATGCGTGCCCAGCTTTCAAAGCTGTGTCTTTGCCAGATGTAGGCAGCGACCACCTGAGAAGGATGAGCCACCCTGAGCCGGGAGGCCCAGGAGATGACAGGCCTGGGCTGTGGAGCCCAAACTATTGCTTTATACCTCTGCTATTTCTTCTTATTGCAGTATTGTTCTTATAATGGTTTGCTGACAGGGTATGTGTTTTACAGATCGGGTCTGCTTAATGAGGAATCCTTGCTTAGAATCGTGCCTAGGATAAATAGGGTTTGTAAATCAGACCTTCTGGTTCCTATTGGGATGCTAATGATCTCAGAGGGAGGGCTTGGGTTTTGAAAACAAATCTAAGCTAATGCCCAGGGTTCCTGAAAAAGCTGTTAATATCATGAAAACTCATGTTTAAGGCCTCTTTTAAAATGTTAAATCTTGTAAGGCAGCCCTCAACCAAGAAACTGCTAAAATGTGAGGACATACCAAAGAAACCTTTGCCATGTCTGGCCAGACCTCTGCTGTGGCACTTCAGTAATTCCAGTGCTGTCAGTAGCAGTGTGAAACAGAACATAATTTGGCCCATCGTGGTTTGGATGTATTTTCTTCCTAGATAACTAGAATAGCTATGCAAGGCAGTCAGTCCAGCATGCTTAGCCCTACTGAGGGAGCAAGAATGACTCTTCTCTTGGCTACTGTAGGATAGTGAACTCCCAGAACAGTGCCAGCCTCACACGTTTCGAGTAAGTCAAAATACATCATGCATTTAATAGAGATTTGAACATTTATTCCTGCTAGGTGTGAGCAGTGAGGTAAGCGTGTTTTACAAAGCTTCTCTGAACTGAGGAAGCAGTACAAAGCGAGGAAGCAATGTGGGGCTCTGATCTCTCTCTTCACTACCAATCTAAGCTAGTTTTCACGCTCAGTAATGGTGGTAGTAGCGTAAGAATGTTGGCCTTACACAGCTGTGATAGCTAATGGCATTTTAGCTGATGCATCATCCAGACCCGATGAAAATCAACCTAAAGGAAGAAGTGGTTGACACAGCGGCAGCACTGTTGATGCTCTTACTGGTACTAACTTGCCATTCCATGGAGGAAAATGCTGATGTAGGTTCAACATTTAAATTGTCTTCGATACCTCCTGAGAAAGAAGGAAGCTAACCATTTCAGTGTCTCAAAAGGTACTTTGTATTCAGTTATGTAAAGGTATCTGTAGAAATCCACATACATCTTTTGATAGAATCATTCCCGAGGATAGAGACATTACGTCTGCCAAGTTTCAGGCCAAAGCAAGATTTTATAGCCTGATTGCAAACCCCTAGGAGAGGACTTTATAATGGAAATGCTGACACAGCCTTAACTGTTCTGTACGACTCCAGTGGGCATCAGCTTAAGTTCTAGTTATGATGTGCATTTAATGGCATGGGATCAAACATGAAGTGTAATAGGATATTTTAAGATACTGCGTTTGAAGAGAATTGGCATTTAAACCATATTTATGAACCATATCATTTAAATGCCTTTGAAATGTGCCATTCAGTCCTTGGTTGCAAGAAAAAAATTCTGATCACATTTTTCAAAGTGAACAGTAGCATAGTTTTCTTCCACAGCTTTAATGCTGAGGCACTTCCAAGAACCCTTACTGAAATATTTTTGGAAAGTAAAGGTTTTCATTTTTCACTCTGGTGCTCTTTAATTCTTAATTTCTGCCTTTTGAGGTGTATCGTGATTTTGCTTGGAGAAGATCTTTAAAGACAGTTTCTCTCCAGTTATCAGCGACTCTTCAAGAAGACAGCAGTTATTAGTATTTGCTGCGTGGAGCCAGATGAACCTGTTTTTGCCTGTGCAATATCATTCATACTTTCATACATTTCAAGCTAAGTTGATTGCATAGTTCTCACACACACACGTTACCTAATATACTTCTTTTTTGTGCTCAGGAAGTGACTGCTCCAAAGCGGAAGCTGACGTTTATTATTCATGGAGGTTGACAGTAAAAAACTTGCAGATGATGATTAGAACTCTCACTGCTTTTACTGCAAATGGGAATGTAGCGTTGAAAGCTGATAGGTTTTCTTGTTACTCAGTTGCAGTCTGGAACATTAGACTTATATGTACATTATAGACTTATATGTACTTTATCCATAAAAAAAAAAAGCTTCTCCAATTGTTATATACCAAATAATAATAATAACTGAAATTATTTCAGTGCAGAAGGTTAAGAAACTTCAGAATTACTCGGAATAAGTTTGTGTAATAGGTTGAATCTATTTTAAATGAATTAGTAATAATCTGTCTGAAGATCTTAAAGCACTCTGATAACATTAAAAAAATGGAAAAAAAAAGCCTTGGAGAAGTGCCAGTCAGACTAACCAAAGAGGTACTCTCACTGGTTTCCCTTCAGCCAGAATTCCACTCCTGCTGCAAGTCTGTCCAGCCAGGAACAGGGGAACCACAGTACTTTGCTTTCAGAAATTGCAATAGCAGAACCGTAGTATTGGTCCTGTGGTTTGCACTGGTTTATCTTTGGGATAATTATATTTCTCCTACTGAGTATGCAGGATGCAGTCTGAAAGAATGTCGTGGACTTTCATCCTGCCAGTTGACTCTTATTTGTCCAATTTCTGAGAAACATTGATTTAAAAAGAAGTATATATACTCCCAAGTATATTTTTATTTATGAACTTTTGCAAATCATTCTATTTTGTAAACTTCCTTTTTATATAAACACTTTTTCAGGGAATATGAAAATTATGTGATTTTAATCCTTAAAAAAAAAGCTCAAAATGATGATATATTCTAAATGTCTTATTACCAGAAGTCCAATTAGATCAGCAGTTAATGGAAAATTAAAATTATGTCTTAATCCTGTGATAAGTTCTGAATTTATTAATTGCTAAATTTAAAATTATGTTGATAGGTACACCCTTTTTGTACATTTGGCAGAGTCAAATGATACAAAAAGGTACTGTAATGCTTTGGAGTTTACAGCAAAAATTAGTAGCCTGAAACACTTCACATTATTTAGTAATTTTGCAGCAGCCTAGCACTTGTTTGACAGAAGACAGAAAATATTCAGATGCTTATTTCGAGAGCAGAGTTCCATAATGAAAAAAAAATACGTATATGCATTGAATGTACAAGCTGCACTACTTAAGGCTTTTTAAATTTGCTCAGAGCATTTTACAAGTGCAGTCATTTTCATGAACTTTCCTGCTTTCCATTAAGATGAGGTATCATCTGTCACCACTCAATCATATTTTTTTAGCTATTAAAAAGGCATGTAATTTTAATTTTTGTGGCCCATTAGTGTGCAAATGCCATTGGGCTTGTTTAGCTTGCACTCATGGTCTAAATTAAAATCCCTGTGCTTTTGAGGAAACTGTTGACCACATTTTAGAAGAACAGCAGTCATGATCTAAAATTCAAGATATGAAAATAACTAAAAGCAAGTATTATTTAAAACAACTCTACAGGGAGCAGAAATGGGTGCACAAATTTCCAATGGAATATAGAGAACAAATTCTGAAATATGATAAAAAATAATATACAGCCTTCAGTTGCTAAAGGTAAAATCACAGTTTCATAATCTCATTGAAATCGGGGGGAAAAAGAATCCCAAATAACTAGAAAAGTAGAGCATGTTTAACTGTTACAGTTCTTTGGCTAGCCTAACTTTTTTTTTTTTTTAATTAATAAACTAATATATTTAGATATATGCATTCCTTTGAATAAAATGGAAAAATAAATGGCAACAAAAAACGTGAGGGTGGTCTAAGATGTCTGTCTTCTTTATGTAACCTTTTGCATTTTGTGTTTAAGAACTGACATTCCAAATGATTTTCTTTGGCTTTATGCCTGGACTGAACACTGAGGCAGCAAATTAGGAATGCTTAGAAGTCCCACAAAGAAAGATGTTTGCTGTGAAAGTGAAGCTAATGTGACACTTGAACTGGAAACGTCTCAGCCCGCTCAAACGATAAATGATGGCATGGGTCTAGGTAGTATGAGGGGAGTGAATGAAGGCTGAAGGAAAATACGATGGGCAGAGCTACAAGGTGTTTCTTGTGGCCAGTTTTTCACAATGTCACTGTGATTATGCTGATGCTACCTTTTATTTCCATTCTAGGAGCTAACTTCGTTACTCGAAAAATTAGCCGGTCGGTGGCAAAGATTCACCTCGGACAGCTGGATTGTTTCAGCCTGGGCAATCTGGATGCTAAGAGAGACTGGGGCCATGCCAGGGACTACGTTGAGGTAAGCTGTGGGCCACATGCCTTATTCTGAATCATCTTTGTGGTGGGGATAATGCTTATTGCTATAATTTCAGTTCATGATCCACAGAGGGCTATCTCAGGATTTTTTTGCCTATAGAGGCCTGTTAACTTTGTGTAACTCCTGACTTCAGTCTAGGGAGCTTAGTAACATAGCGGTCTACCCCAGGCATGACCTGAAGAGAAAAATAAATCTTTGGGTTTACATTCCTTTACTGAATTCCTTGGGGGAGGGGACTGACTATAAACAGTATCTATTTTAGAGTATTTCTCCTATTGTTTTGACAATTTGTATGACCAATATTAAGATTGTAGCAAGATGCACTATGACCTGAAGTCAAAGATCCTGCTGGAGGTTGGTGGCCTTTATTAAAATGAGGCAAGAATGATGTTTATATTAATGATCAAAAGTCTAGCTGGTTATATGTTTAAAAAAAAAAAAATCACAACATAGTAATGATGTCAGTATCGCCATGCATGTACCTTCATCTAGCATTTGAAATGTTTTTGTAGTCAGGAGTTGTTTCTAATTTTATTCTGTGCATCTACTTAAGCAGAGAAACAAACAATACCGCTGTATTGTATTACAAGGAGACATGAATGACCATGTAGGAAATATTGTCTTTTCCCCAGGAGACTTTTGTCCCCATTTTGGTGCTTAAAGATTTCCTGTGGTCATTGGACTATTTCTGTCTTTTAATAATTCCTCGCTGGGAAACCGGATCTGGCTTTGACATTCATTGATGTAGTTTAAAGAGATGGTGACTGTTTGTTTTGTTCTTCTATTTTACAAAGTATGAATTATTTCAGAAGGAAAAAAAAGTCTGATTTGGAGTTTTATCATCATTTGAAATTTAGAAGGTCAAGTAAAAATTGAGCTCCCAGATCTTGCTTATGGTCAAAAAGAAACAGCAAGAAAACAAAATGGCAATACCACAACACAAACTTTTGTTCTGCATGTTATTAAAAAAGTAAATAGCTATATTGCCTTGGCATCAAAAGAGATGCACCAGGTAAGCCAAGATGATGATTTTTGGCAGCTGGCTATAAAGTTGGCTTTTGGTTCTGCACTGCCTTAACATGTAAGGGGGTATATCTCATACCATATGTACCACAAGAACCACAAATGTCCTGACCATGCCTCCATGAAAATTGCTTTATATTTGTGGCTTCAACATTAGTTGAAGTAGTTAATCCAGTAAACCATCCCAATCATCTTTTAATTGATAAAGCTATAACCAAGTGTTCACAAAGTCATTTACCAAGGCTCAGATGAAAGGAATCGAGAGATGAGCCAAATAAAATGATCAGTTGCAACCACATCAACACGATTTGCTAAAATATGTATGATATTCCATAAATTCTTCAGCTATCTCATTTAAAGATGGCTTGCACCAAATCATAAATCATGGGATGAATTCTGTTGTCTTCTTTCATACAGGAAATTCAGAATAACCCTCTTGTGCATAGTGGGTCAGACCCTTGTCCTGTGTTCAAAACTTTAAAATCAAAAAGAAAATGAGAACAAGTCTATCCAGAAAAAAATTACTAGCTTTCAAAGCCTTTGGCCTCCAAAAGGAATGTAGTTGTCCGAGGTCTACAACACGAACACATGTTTGTAGTGTAAGTAGCATTCCAGACTTTTCAGTTAACATGTTTTGGGCCTGTCCCAAAATCTTCTGGAAAGAATTCCTCACTAAAATATAGTTCATCTTGAGTATTTCTCTTGCCAGAGAGATACCCCTTCGGATAATGGGAGAGTTATTATCAATTCTCTAATTCCCCAAATATCATGGAAATGTGGTTACAGATGGCCTTCTAATGGCTAAAAAAGAGAGTAACTTTAAACTGGAAATAAACAATTATTTGAGGCTTTAATGGGCTGGAAAGTAGGGCTTAGAGATTTAATGTTATTCAAATAAATACATAGTATGTTAGAAAGCATGATCATATTTACAAGCATTTGGGGAGCTTCCTTAAGCATATGGCTGAACACATAGGGATATGTCTTATCCTCTCCATACGTACTTTTAAATCCCATTGATATTAATACAAGTAACACATGTGCATATAGACTAGACCATGTACTGTCTTTCCTTTCTCCTTATTTCCTTAGTAGGGATAATAATAATACCATAAATACATTCATTTTTGTTGTTTTATAAAACATTATGGGACAATTCCTGATCCCATGAAAGCTGATGACCAAACTCTTGTTGATGTTGTGGAGAGATCATATCCTGTATGTATTGGTGTGGGGAAAGTCTGATTACAAAGCACAAGCAGAAGTTGGGATTTAAAATTAGGTTCATATTAGGGGAGAAGAGTTGTGTTTGATTAGGTTTATGAACTAGGACTTAGGACTAGGACTATATTCAGTAACTGAGAATCAGGTACAGTGGCATTATGCTGCTGAATAAAAACTGGGAAGTATAACTCACTCAGGGGTTTCAATTCAGTGTTTGAAAAGAGCAAAATAGAACTTTGGGGCAGCTTATTGGTTTTATCCTAAAATTCTATTGGTAACTGCTAACATTTCCGAAGAAATTGCTGCTGCCTCTTACTTCCCCGTTCTCCATTTTTACTTAAATGTGATCCAGCACAAGTCCCATGGGATGGTGTTAGAGATAACAATCAATGCCACTGAGTTGGAAGAGGAAAGACAATGTATCAGCACTTATGATAAATGAATCTTCTGAGTGCTATTTTGTTTGGTGGGGGTAATTTATACCTTTTATTTGTTGCAGAAAGTTCTAGTAAACCATCTGCTATGTATTTTCAAATACTGGTACAACAGCAAGCCTTAACAGTCTGACACATTTCTGTGCCATTTATAAAACACAAGGCAGCATGCATTTTTCCTCAGACATTCATCCAGGAGACTTCTTTCAAATAGATTCTCACAAACATTTAACTTGGATCATTAAAAAAAAAAAAAAGTGCATTAGTCCATCACTAGTTGTTTTGATTTTATTTCTTACATGCTAAATACTGTAAATGCTACAGTCCTGAAGGTATATCTGCAACTGAAACCCTAAAGTGCTGTTGTTGGGGAAGCAATAGGCATATTTATTTGTAAGGTTATAAGGGGATAGCCAACAAATAGGACATAGTCACATAGGAATGTGGTTCTGGGAGAAGAGCACATTCATTTTCATTAGAGTTCAACAGATGAGGTTTTTATTATTTTTTTTTTTCCTTCAGTCTCCTCCTTATCACCTGCTGATGCTCAGGTTGCCTTCTGCCATTGCACTGCCCACACCTCCGTGTTGTTCAGTGAGCAGAAATACAATGAAGAGAACTGATGTCCCATTGCAGTTTTAGCTTTGTCTGCTCCCAACAAATCATCAGTACATTGGCATAATATATGCTCATCAATTATTGCAGAATATCATAGATGTGGCACTGATGAATGCTATAGAAAAGTCTGTCAATACATATTTTACAAAAGTATTAAAAAAAAAAGTCAAAGGTAACAGCTTTAATAGCCTTTAAGCATTGGTACAGATCAGAAATATTTTCATTTTGTTTCAATAGAAATCTGGCACTGTTTCAAGTAATAATTAGAGAGGACTCATAACTGGGTCATAATTGGCTCCAGTTCAGTTAGTTACAGGTCTACTCAAATGCTTAAAATTAAGCGTAGGCTTAAATTCATTGTGAAATCAGGGACCGTTTGATATTCTAAATATATGGCAATCAGCTTCCTTTAATTTATATTTAAATCATTAAAAAAAAAAAAAAAGCATTGAGAGCAGTTTATAAATAAGTAATGTAGTAAGTTGTTGCTGTACAGTCCAACCAAGCTCATTGAGAAAATGTTGAAGCAGAGCCTTTCCATCCGATTTATATTTTTATTGGTACTGATGCTGGTTGTTATTTTTATTTGTGATTAAAATGCACAAGAGAATGCACAGTCATTTTTACTGCTTAAGCCATTTTGTGCATGTTTAAATTGAGACAGTAAGGTCTAATCACCTGCACTGTGATGTCATCTGTGTTCAAATCTCCAATTGGCATCACCTGGTTACTTTTTCATGATTCTTCTGTTCACCATTCTAATACATAGAGGCTGACCCTTGGAGGCAGCTGTTACCATTTGTGTTGTAGGGAATTCCTTGTATGTTTGTGTGTACATTTAAAGATGAAAGTTTATGCCCAAGAGTAAAGTAAAATTTTAAACAGTTCTGGCTGGCAAAAGAAAAGGATTCAGCAAACTAGATTGTCGGCCGAGGTAATTTTAGTTCTGTTTTGCTGTTTTCTTGAAGTGTGAAGGATGTGTCATCTTTTGAAATAGGTCACCTTAGTTTGATGAGACTGGAAGTCTTTTTTAATAGGCCCAGCAGAATACTTGTGAAAGTCTCACTTTGTTTAGGATTGTTAGTTATAAAAGGCAAGTCAGTTATGTCTGTCTGTGTAATATCTCATATACCTTGAGTTCAAAGGCATGTTTTTAAACGGAGATATTTCATGCTTTTCTTATGGACTGAAGTTAAAAATGTTTTTCCCTTTTTACTGCTTAGTTTTTATGCTCAAAAAAGTCCAGCACTGAAAAGCAAAGGACATTCTAAAAGTAATTTTAATTTTACTTTTACTTTTAAAGTTTACTTTTTAAATTGCTTTTAAAAGTAATTTTGAAAAGTCCTTTGTGTTTCAATGCTGGACTTTTTTGAGTATGAGGGGTAAAGATTTTTGAGCCATCCACGTAGTCAAGAGTATTTTATGTATTTCCAAATGAGAACGTTTTATTTCCATCAGCTTGGTTGAGCTGGGATAATTAATAGCTCTATTAAGCCAAATTGATCTTAAAAAGAAATCCAATCTGCTCTGATTGATGTGACGATCCACTGCACTGATTATCTTATCACTGCCATCTGAGTGAAGTAACTGTGAGAGCAGGGCTTGCATGAACATTTCGTGGAAAAGCTTGATAGATTGTGCTGCTTTTTTTCTGGAACAACTACTCAACATTCATAAAATTCCTGACAGGTACTTGCTAAAGCACCATCTTTTCTAGAGGTGTATGTATCAGAGACAGTGACTCTTCCAGCTTGTTTTTTTTTCTATCACTCTTTTAGTTCTCTGGGTTTATTTGTGAACTCAGTTGGTGAACTCAAGACTTGAAACGTTTTCTCTAAGGCTATTGCTGAGCAGTACCAAAATGAACTGTCACAAATGATTAGCAGATAGTGAAGCTCTCCTCGGTGTACATTTCTTCTCCATTGTCCCATGCAAATAGAGAAAGAGTTGATATTTAAATGATTATTTGTTTTCAGTTAGAGCATGATTCGATACAAGCAAAATATAGGTGTAATTCTCAAACAGCTCCTTTCAGATTTTGCAACTATGGGCAAACCCTCTCTTATGAAGAAAACGTGTTTTAGAGCAACTGTGGTAGTGAAAGTTTTGCTTTTTTAATGACAAATAAAAGCTTACATTTTGGTAACTAAGGGTGCACAGCAAAAGAGCTTATAATACGTTTCTTTCAGCGTGTGTAGTTTAGATTCTACTTCTTGACTTGAAAATAGTTGCCATTCCCAGCAGAATAACACACTATCATCCTAATTTCAGTTATGTAGAAGATGTCTGCACTAAAGAAAAACAAAAGCAAAACATGTCCTGTATGGGGTTTGGTTATAAGCCTCCTGAAGTACTGATGTCTGTAAAATGATGTGATTCTAAATAACTACAGCAGAAATGAGAAAACTCAAACATGCTTTACACACAAACTTGCACACATACAACCCATACGTATGTGTGTGAATGTGTGTATGCATGTATGTTTCTGTGTGTGGATGATTTTGGAACCATCCAAATTTCGAACTCCGTGATAATGGAAATTATTTTCAATTTCCACAAATGTATTTTGTGGAAGTATTTCCATCCATGTATTTTTAAGAGGTGCATGGATGTGTTATTTTTAGGTTTGGTATGATTGCTAGTAGAGTTTAAACAAGAAAGAACGTATTTTACTACAGTAGACTTGAACGGTCTCTGTATTTAAAGAATAAAAACGAGGAGAGGGTTTTAATTACAGTATGTAGGTGTTCTGTCTAATGCGTGTCATATGGTGTTGATTTCCAGCAGCAGTGCCTACTGTAAGTGTTGCTGCTAGACCTTTTCCTTTCAGAAAACTATCCTGATCTGTTTCAGAACTCCAGCACCATTTTCCCCTTTTTACTTTCTTGCTGCCATTTTTATATGAGGGGAATATAACTGTAAAAAGATTTTTTTCTTATTTACATAAATTTTCCTTTAGCTTTCTTTTTTGCCACTTTTGTGTTTGACCTATTAGTGTTTTTAGGCTTTACAAAGCCAAAAAAAGAACTCTCCTCAGCAAAACCATCTGGTTTAGTTTCCTGTGCCTCAACAATGATATGTGTATTATTATCAAGGCCACCCCTGTGGTTTTCTAAGTGGTCTTGTTACAGCGGTGGTCTTACAATTCAATTGGAGTGATGGAAAGGTTAGACTAAGGCTTCTTTCAAGTATAAGGTTTCCAGATTGATAAATTATGTATTGTTGTCATATTTTTGAGGCTGACTTATTACACCATTGTTAGCTTGAATGCAGCATCTCTTTAAGTAACACAACTCAAGTAGTCCTCCTGGCAAATTCTGCTTTTGCGGCATGTTCTTCTCATAGACTGCCAAATTAAAGCACTTTTCAGAAGTAACTTTAAACGCATACTTTGTTACTATGATTTTAGTTTTCTGCTATGGCTGGCCATCTATGGAAGAACAAGTAAATTGTAACAGGAGTCCATGTTTAGGAGCTATTCCTATTTTTGTGACAGGACTGGAAGAAAACATCTGGACACCAGCAGAGAGACTATATAATATACAGTATATGTACTGTCAGTGCAGCACCTGCATGCTGCAGGATGATGTTTACTCATTAGCAGTGGCAATAGAACACTGGGGTGAAAACAAACCAGCCTTTTTCAAAAACGGGGTGTTCCACCTTCCAGACAGTCTCGTAGTGGCTTTCACTTGGGGCAACTGCGGATGAGACTGTGGGAAAGAGGTGAATCTCACGAGGGAGATGGGATTGCCTGGGCTGGGGAGCGAGGATACCACGCAGCCAGCTCGAGGCTGCAGCTGCACCTGGAGGGAAACCACTGCTCCATCACTGGATGGAGCGTGCTCTCTATAAAGTCAATCTTCACAAGGTTTAGCAGCAAAGGTCTCAAAAGTCTCTCCTGAGTATGTGTAAATCATGGGCATTTGTTTTTTTCTTTTTCCCTTTTTAGTCTACACAAATTTTTTGATTTGGGCAGGGTTGGGGCAAATTTCATGGAAATGTTCACATGAACATCCCTAGCCCTCTGCATGCAAAATTTCAAGTGCTCCCTGTAAAGCAAGGAAATCCTGAATTCATGGAAAAAGAAATTATTGAGGTTTATGGGGGAGTTAATACAAATGAAACATATCCTTTAATCAGCTGAGTCACTTCAGCTGAGATTTTTCCTTTCTTTCTTTGCTCTTTCTCCTATCATGAGTGGGGAAAAAATCAAAAATAAAAAAGGCAACCAGGTGTGTCTACCTTTGAACTTAATATTTTTTTAATTCATTCAGATGGTATTTGGCAACGTTTTAAAGAACTGAAAGCATCATCTTTTATTGGGAAATACCTGACTACATTAATAACAGGTACTGCTACCAGCCCCACCTATAATAATCCAGATAGTTTCTCTTTATTAAGTGATCTGCGATTTGCAGATTTATTTGAGTCTTAGGGTAATGCACCACATTGAGAAAGCTATGTAGCATAGTGGTTTTAATTTTAATAGGGGGAAAAAATCCCTTAAAACAGATCATTAAAATTTAATGAGGACATTTTAAAAACCCCATAATGGTTGAATTTACACTGGAAGTCAAAAATAGTTAATGGTGTTATGTCTGTGTGGTAACATCCTCACTATACCATAATTGTTTTCATTTGAAATGAAGCCAGTAAAACATTGTGGGCAGTGCATTCCCAGAACCAAAGAATTCAGCCCTCCAATAATATCGGGTCATTCCACCGAAAGAAGAAATATTTAAGAGGATAAATTAAAACGTCAGGGCTCACTTTTATTGTACTCTAGCTGTTAATATTCTGTATGTTATTAAGAAGAAGACTGGTTATCAGCAGAGTGACTGTTGTTTCCTTGTCTAGGTATGGAAAAGAATATGATTTTTTTGTTGTCGTTTGAGTGGGAAACATTCCCCAAACCCACAGGGTGCACTTAATATGCCACTTTTAGTTTTAGCAGAAATACTTGAATTTTAGCTGTAGGTGTTTTTGGATGAAGCTTTGACCTAACAACCAGCATTAATGGCCCAAAGATAGAGCAGCTGAACTTTCCTGTTGGCCTTCTGTGGCCAACATTAGGCTTTCCCTGGGGAGGGCTAACTTGGTTACCAGGTTAAACATGCGAAGAAAGCTTATTGCTGTCATGTGCATGACTCCTTTCTCTTCCTCTCAAAACCCGTGCGATTTCTACAACAAAACTAATTGTTTGTTTCCTCGGGAATATGAAGAATGGTGCATTTGCAAAGTAGATGAGCAGCCTTAGCATTTTCTTTCTCCCTCTCCCCAGTCAGTTCAGTAGTGTGGCCGGGATGGATTTGCCTGCAGCCCTGGAAGAGGGGAATTAAGTAAACAGTGATTCCCTGAAATTGTCCTGGGCCCACAGCCTACAGGAGAGCTGTGTAAAACAGCTGGCGCTTCCCTCAAGTGCTCTCAGCGCTTCCTCCTTCCTGCACGTGGATGCTCGCTGGTGCCGTGGAGGCCAGCAGCTGCCCTTGCCAGCAGAACAACTCCCGTAGCCAGCAAACTTGCTCGCGATTTCATTGCTTTTAGCAAAATCGGTGTTGTTTCTTAGCAATGCCGAAGTTGGTGGGCTGGATGTCTGTTTTCTGCATTTTTTGTTGTTCAGTGGGATTAAAGGATCTCTGGTATTGGATTTGAGGAAGCAAAATTAGGGGACAGCCCAATCCCTATCAGCTGATATGAAATGTTACCTCTGTCTACAAGGACAAATTATTAGTTTTTTTCTTTTTTTCTTTTTTTTTTTTTTTTGGTAGAGTTAAATGCACTTGGCACATTTTCTTTTTTTTTTCTTTTTTCTTTTTTTTTTCTTAAAAAGCAAGGCAAATCTAAGCATTTGAAACCACAAAGAACCAGGACCTCCAATTGGGAACCCCTGCTGTGTAAGTGATGGTGGGGACTGCTGTCCTTAGAAGGAATGAGAGCATTGAACTGACTTCTTGCTGCACCAATGTTACTTACATTCATGCAGTTCTCCTATAAAAAGAACAGGCAGCATGATGGAAGATCACTCTCAAAGTTTACTCTTAATAGTAAGCTTGGTACTTTTTAGAAGCTGATCTTTCTAGCACAAGTTGTGTGTTGTTGTTTCTTGATCTGCAAATGGGTTTGGTTTTTTTTTTAATACCAAAAGAGGTTTTCTTTTTTCCATATGCACTTTACAGATTTCTTTAAGCCATGGCAAATTGCATGAGTAGGCATTAATTCTTCTGCCTGAACCTCTAACATGTGAGATGTTACTCTATGCTGTAACTGTTTGTCCAGGCAACCCTAAGGCTATAATACCAGGCACGTATGTTGCTTTTGACATAATGAAAACTTGTTACAAATCATACAATCATGCTGTACTGTGCCTTATTTTACAAGAAAAAGTAATGCTTTGTGTTGCTAATGCAGTATTTTCTCCTTATGTAATACAGGCATGCTTTCCCCCTCACCATTAATTTATTTTGCTGCACTTATTTCCAGACAAACCTTACTTTTCTGTATCTGGTGGCAATATCTCTCTTCCTCTGAGGTGTTTTAAATTCAACAAGCATAAGGTTTTTAATATATCATATTCATTTTAATGGGAAAATAATTGACAAGGGAAAAATATGTAAGTTCCCTTTTCATTTCATTGCCAATATTATTGATATCCAGGGTAGATGTATATTAAAAATACTACCAGTTGAAAACCGTTCATCTCCCTGGTTACAAGTGAATCTGGAGTTGTTGGCCATTACGTGACAGACGTGCGTGCAGATGTGACAGGTCTGTCTTCCAACAAGGGAAAGCCCAAAAGGTGTTGGGTGGCTGCTGGGCACCATGCCTTGTAACAGCATAATCCTCTGGCTGCTGGCAGCTGCCAAGAGCAGGTCGGGTTTTAATTCGGACCACAGCTGGGGAATTGCCACTGCTCCTATCTGTGCGCGTTCCATGTATATGTTTGTAATGTTTCATTTCGGCCCGTGATACCTCGTAAAACTTCCCCATGACTTTTGTGCCATAATGGGAGCATGCACCACTGGAGGGGGACCTTCTGAATCGGGCATGCTGGTAGCAGAAATCACACGAATTTGCAAGGATGAGTCTGCCGCGGAGCAGGCCTGGTCGTGCGCTGTTCCTGGGATGCGCACGTGGAACGTGAAGGAGTTTGCCTTCTGAGACGCTTTCCCAGATTCACCACACTAAACCGTTGCTGGTCGGAGGTTTGTGCAAGTTTTGATGGTCCGAGCATGCTAAATGAAATACTTCATGTAATGCATAGCATTTTAGTGGAGTTTTAGAAATGTGGGTGCTAAGAAAACATTGTCAAAAACACAGGCTATTTGATCGAGGCAGCGGTAAAGGGTGAGAGTGCATCCCTGAAGTGCTGGTTTGCCATCAGGGAGCCGCGGTCACCAGGCGCGAGCCCCAGGAGGATTGTAGGGCTGAGTGTCCCCTCCCTGCCCTCCTGGCAAGCCCGAGGACCGAGTGTGCTGCAAGCCAACTGCCGGAACTGGTCTGGAATGAAATCTTGTGCTAATAATATGATTATTGACTTCGGTGGGATTGACTTCATCCATTGCGTCTTACATTTATCCTTGGGGGGCGGAGGCTGGCAGAAGAGAAAGAGGCTCTGTGCCTGCACAGAGTTACTCAGTACACCTGTGATAGGGACAGCCAGAATTTGGCTCTAAAAGTGACCTCGGGAGACATTAGAATTCCATGTAACGTGTTACCATGTAAACAGGAAGCACAGTAAAGAGTTTTCACCTGGCCCGTTCTGTGCCAGTTTTCAGCCTCAAGTATGACAGAATGATGAAATTGGTGCACAACTGCCCACTCCTTGTAATTAAGCAAATTATACTTTCCTCAAAGAAAGCTATTTTGTTGCTGACTTTCATAAGGTCACATCTAAGGAAAGGCAGTGTAAAACCGACAGGCACATGTGTAAAAGTGTAGCTGGCTGAAGAACAAGTTTGAGTAAAAAGTCCACCCAAAAGTAAATTAAATTAATCACCATTGTTACCACATTCATTTTTGGAATGATTACAGAAAATGGTGTTAATAACAGAATCATGCACATGTGTCATTTGCCTTTAAAATACACTATACAGTGGGGGAAAAAAAAAGCCTCAGTTACCTCGGTTTAATTTATTCATATGAGGTTTCTAAACAAATTGTGTAATGAAATTGCATGCTGACGATAGGCATTTAGTTGTACTGATTTGTAGCAGTCGGGTCATTTAAATACAATGTGTCATAAATATTTCAAGCTAATGGAAAAAATCCAAGTTCTGAAAACACTATTTTAACAGTGTCTTGAATAGTTGTTTATGCTCTGTAGTTGCTTGTAAAACAGCTGACTCCAACCTAAGCTGATAGTTTTATTAGTAGTATCTTAAAGTGATCCTTTTTGCCTAGATAGGGGTTTTCACTGGGATGCTGGTTCATATAAAGTCTGTTTCACTGAAATAGTCCACTTGTCACTACAAATTTTGGCTGTGTTAGTATTAGAAAGTACTGCTGGAGCTTACAGTGTTCTTACGCTTTCTTGGAGGGAAGAATAACACAAACTTTTATATTTCATGAAGGCAGATAAAAGCTGGAAATTAAAACTGCCTGTAAACAAGAGTAAAATAGGAGTGTTCAGGCACAGGATGAAAACTTGCATCTGGAATCCCACCCAGAACCAACTCTGCAGCAGCTAGAAGGAGCACTGTCTGGCAGAGCAAAGGAAATTTACACTCAGGAGGAGCGTAGCTGATGCTGCATCCTTGTCTCGGGGGACAATACAGGATGAGGTTTAAGACCCTAGCTGATAAGGGAGTGCTGTGTCTTATCACCTGCTTATCACTACACTTCTGTGGGGAAGAATGAACCATCACCTGCTATTGGGCTTGATTCTGCCTGTGAAAGGAGGCCAACATTCTCCAAACTAAGTGGGGCACACAGTTAGAACACACACAAAATAGCAAATGTTTACATTCAGTTTTGACATTTTATTTTCTTAAGGAGTTGAGAGATGTGAGAGAAGGATGCGCTCAGTAGAACGCTTTGACTTAAGAATTGCCTTTAGCAGTAATTTGACTTCTACTTTTAAAGCTAAAAGGGACCGGCTCTGCAGGAGCCCGTTTACTAGCATATGAATGTTCTGCATTTCTGCAAAACTACTAATTTTGTATTGGACATGGAGAGCCAGCTCAGACATTCTCTGTTGTACTGACCAACTAAGGGGACAAGACAATGAACACAAGTTCACTGTGTAGCCCACCAGCAAAAATAGGCCTATCAGCTACCACTGTTAAAATAAATGCATCTTTTTTTTACAGATAATAAAACTAGCTGATGTGGCATGGATCAGACTGAGAGCACCAAAGTAATTGCTTCTCAATTAGCAGAAACCGCAAGTAATGGTCAGCAAGATGGCCATCCTGATCCTAATGCTTACATGCTTGGTGGTAAAGGCCACAGCTGGACTGTTGCTTTCACTTGCACAGCCATCTCACCAAGTATGGTAGACATTTCTACCAGATATCACCCTAAAACTTAAAAATGAGCACACAGGTGCCTTTTTACTAACGTCTTCAATCATTCAGTTTTAATGTTTTTAAAGATGATCTACATATTATATTTATTCCTGATTTGTGTCCTCTTCTGCTCTATAACACAGGTGCCTTAGAGCAAGCCTGCGTGGGTTGCTGGTCCTTCCACCTTGTGTTGTGGGGAATGACAGGAGTGCAAAGATTTGTCCTCCCGGGCTTTGCATGGGGACTGTGGAGGTAGCATCTGAGGTGTTACTGAAATTTTAATAGGAGTGGGTGCCAAGTCTTTAACAAAAACATCCTTTTTGCTAGAGGTTTGCTAGGCACTGAAGCCTTACAGGTGTCAACAAATAAAAAGTGTCAGGCTTTGTTCAGGCTAAAAATTTTTTGCTTTTCATTTACTGAAACCTCATGCTTTCCTTTCTCTTGGTACTGCCATAAATCCTCCAGTTCCTGTAGTAAGAAGAAAAAACAAAAAAAACTCAATTTCTGTTGGTAAAAAGCAAGTACAAGGGAGGGAGAAATCAGAGTATTTGAACTTTTAACAACAACAACAACAACAACAAACTTAAAGGAAAACAATAAAATTACTTGTTTTCATTAGAGTTTCTAAGGTATTGAATTTCTTTACCTGTACACACAACATTATTAACAAGAAGTAGCTGCAGTATTATTCAGAATAAGATCGCCAAGTCATCTGTCCAACAGAATTTGGATTAAAACACAACAAGAAAGCGAAGAGGTCATGAGTAAGAGAGTAAGCCTGCCCATAGAAACATTAAACCTTTATACTTGGGCAGACTGGATTTGTTATTCAGTAGCTTGTGTTGTTATGGTGTTTGTTGCTTTATTTAGATGAACAGTTTGTCTCTGGTTGCCTTTGTTCTCAGCATACAGAAGACTTGGCACATTGCATACCGTGCATGGTACAGTTAGAGAGGGAGACCTGCAAAAGGACATCCACCCGAGGCGGATTGGCAGACAATAGCAGAACATCCTTTTCATTGAAAGCAACTCATCAGGAAAGCATTGGTCCTGCCTCTCTGTATTTAGCTGAATGCAGATGAGAGGCATGATTAACACTAATGAGTGACCAGGGATTTATTGTTTACTTAGAGATAAGGCATGGGCTTCCTTCGTTGGCACTCTCTGCCAAATAGTTTGATCCTTGTTTGCTAAGCCTTTTATTATTTGTTGTTGCTTTTTTGGGTAGTGGTGGTTGTTTCTTTAAGTGATTTCTTCCACCAAAATCTTTTCATCACTTGGGCTTTTTTATTTTATTTTTATTGCAAATTGTCTGAGCTGTTTGTCATTTGGGCCGCAGAAGTCTGGAGGTCCTTTACATGCATCACATGTTTCTGCATCCAACAGTGCTTTTTCTGTTCAGTGCTTGTCCTCCTCCCCAAAGCTGAAATAAATCAAAGTAGGTTGAGACTCAGTCGCAATAAATCAAGACCTGTCCAAAACTGGAGCCTGCCCAGTCAAAATGTCATAGCTTGGCTTTCACTGAGGATTAATTAAAGGCCTGATATAAAGCCCAGATGTGCTTCAGGAGAGTAGCAAACTGCCTGGTGGTGGCTATACTAAAAACCAAGTCTCCCCATGAATCTGCCCACCCAAGAATATGGAGGAGGATAAGGCTGAGGAAAGGGAAGAAGGGAGGGGAGGGAAGAAGTAAACTGAATCAAGCATGATTTTATAGCATCTATGTTGGCGGAAAACAAGAAAAGCTCTATGCTAGAACACCTCTGAAAAAATACAAAGCAGACGTGTATATTTCTAACAGCAGTGGAGAACATAATTGTTAAAATGTTCAGCATTAATTGGGAGTGGGAGAAAACTAACACAGAGTGAACTTTTGCACTTTTTATGTTTAAAAATATATATATATATGTGGCATGCCTAGCGACTGAGTCTGCTCAGTGCCTGTTTTATATTAAAGTCCTGAAAGTCATCTTGACTAAAATAGTTTAGCTGAAGATTCCTGAGGCTCTGACAGGGACAGATATGGAAGTGTACATGTATCTAAATTCAATATATTTGTATATAAGTATATGAAATACCCTTAAATTACATGCTGCTTGCATTACGGCCTTTGTAGAACTCCAACTTCATTTCAGTAGTTAAATGAACAGTGTGCACAGACTAACTCCTTTTTTAAAAGTGTCAAGCACTGAGCATGCTGCAGCTTGGTTATGACACATGGTGTATGGGCACACTCACTCTCTTTTGCAGGCATAGAACTATGAGTTTTTGCAAAAAGAAGTTTTCAAAATAATAGTATCTGTTTAGATTGAAATTAAACACTTTCCTTGAATAAGATTAATTCAACAATAATTCTCCTAATTGTTTTCAGTTTCTTTGAATATATTTTATGTAAGTTGTGAGTATGCATACATGCTCTGATGAGATACGGTGTTAAAATTTCCTAAAACTGAATGAGTGGTTCTGGGATGGCAGGAGTGATCTGCAGGGCTGCCCTGGCCTGTTCAGTCTGGTGTCGTGACGAATATGTAGTGAGTCACTATTTATATGGCAGTCAGCTGTGATACTCTAGGTATTCCTAGGCATGGGATGTTCCTATGCATATATATGCATATACTAAGTTATTCATATGTATCTGTGTATAGCTTTTCAGCGAGACCAAGCTGTTAGTCACTAACAACTCGGAGTGGTAACCTCTTTGAGACATGGCAACCTGTCTGATCTCTCCTCCACCCAGAATAAATGTGAGCCGACTTACAAAGCTGGCAGAAAAGGGGGAGATAAGGTGCTAGAGGAGAGTGGTAGATTAAGGCCTTATTTCTGTAAAATGTGAGCCAAGAGTATACACTTCTTCATTAAGGACCCAAGAAGGATTGATGGAAGCTGGGGTTTGAGAGAAGTTCAATGGGAGGTTTCAAAGTCCTGCTGTCTCTGGCTTGTCCTCCTTGCATGTGGTAGATGTACGGTTGTGCCAACTTGGCAAAGTGGACTGTGCCAAGCCCTGGCTATAACACATACGTCAGATGGCTAGCAAGTAACAGGTTTTTCTCTTCAGCAATCTGTTCTCCTGTGCAGCGAGGGGAAAGCCTGTCATTCTGATACCTTTTGAGAGTCAAGGTATCTCAGAGAAACTTGCAACACGCATTTATCTGTACACACTTGTCCGTAGCTCACCAAAAGACAGCTTATGTTAGGTTGCCTCACGCATGGTTCTGTCTCCAAAGGAGCACTTCAACATTATTCTAGCCATTTGTAAACTCCCTGCTCGTATCTCAGGCTTTTGGCAGCCTCTTTGTGTTTTCTACACAGTCTTGATAGTGAGACACTCACCATTTCCTTCATCAGACTTCCCCAACACTGTCTTCCTCATACTGTACTTCTTGCAATAGCATTTCTTTATTTTTAATTCTGTTTTTTTCCGTGCTCCTAGATGAATATCACTTCATGTCTTCCATGTGTTCACCCTGTCTGTTTTAGATGGCAGACCCTTCATGCATTTCACTGCTATTGTTCCTACTATTGCCACTAATTACAGGTGTTAAAAGACTAAATGGCCAGGGAAGACTTATAACTGGCTTCTTCTCAGGTGCTAGAGAGCGCTAAAGAGAAGGTCCCTGTCATGTTGCAATGGTTGCTGGTGTCAGGAAGCAGCAGAAATGGGGCTGCTCCACGAGGGGGATGAGCTGTGCGCTGAGGGTGACCCCAGCACAGGTAGTGCCCTCACCAGCCAGGGCACAGTCCTGCAGCATCTGAGCTGGATGGGTAGAACTGGGTGCGGGTAACGGGGCCCATCAACAGCCCCAGCCAAGGTGAGGTGATGAACTGAGTCCGGGGTCCACCCGGTCATGAGCAACAGGAGAAGGGGCTGGAGGCAGGGCTGGAGACCTTCCAGCAGAACCAGTGAGTGAGCCAGGACAGCAAGTGACAGGACTGGGCCAAGGTAAACCTACAACACAGCTCAGACAAGATCTGGGTGTCCGGGGCCGGATTGAAATGGAACCTTGGGTAGAGTGAGCTCTAACAGCGTGCCCTTGGTGCAAGAAGGGAGAATAGGAGACTTCTTGGGGAGCACTTGTGCAGAAAAGGAACCACCATCAGAGTAAATTTGTTTCAGCTAAATAATAATAAAATGTAATTGGAGTTAGAACGGGAAGAGTCTGGAGTTTTTTTTTAATTAAAGTAGGGAATTTACCTAGTTAACACCAAATTACAGTGTTTCTGTGTCCCAGAATATTGGGCAGTGGAGAATAAGCCCCATGCAAGTGTTCCCCCTGGAGACATGGAGCCTGTGCTCCCCGCGTGGCTGCAGTGTAACTTGCCTCTGGAAACAATAGGTGGCTTTCAGGCAGCTGGCCTGGCCAACTCGCCTCTTATTGCAGAGGCTGCTGTAGAGTCACTTTTGGGAATATGTAACTGTGGGGGAAAGCCTGGACCAGAGAGCACTGGAGGAGAGACACTTACTGTTTGAGCAGGGACCTAGGTGTGTGACACCAATACTGCACAGCTTTATGACAGAGAAACATGTAAAAGAAGCACCGCTGTGGTCCTTCTTTACGACTATATCGTTTTCAGTCTATAATTTCCTATAAAAATTTCACCATGGGTTTAAATTTAGCAAAGCCCATCAAAGTCTGGGAACTTCTTAACATTTTTGTTTGTAAGAAATTTTAACAAAGTTCAGTCTTTGAGCCAGGATTAGAAAACACTGAGAAGGCTGTGCTAAATTTAAAAACCTGCTTTAGTTTTAAATGTCTTTGCAAGCTGTTACTTCTGAACGTGAACTATGCCTTTGCTCCGTGTGTGTGTAAGGGGGGGAAAAAAAGATTTAAAAGGCTAAGTGGTTAAAATTTAACAATTAGCTACTGTAAAGGCTCAGGAGCTTCCCCAGCGTTCCCTTCAGCCCATGTTTTCTTTATCTCCTGGGTGGTCCCTACCATCCCTGTCAGTTCTTCTGAGACCCCCTCTTTTCCTCTTCTTTACTCTGCCTGTAAAGGAGGCCCTCTCCCAGTCACCGTCCTTCCTGCGGGGAGCCCTCTGGGATCCAGCCAGTGATGGTCTTTATTTTATACTCATGGAACCAAAGAGAGATGAGTGATATAGAAGATAAGACAGCTTTCTTGTGGGGGAAATAATGCTGAATCTTGATCCTCCCAAATCTGGGCCCAGATGAATAGCACAAGGAGTGCATCCTGGCTCTCAGGGATGCTGGACGATTTTTCCAAGCAGAACTGGAAAAAAATGTTTCTTCCCTTCCTTGGAGAATTGGCTATTCAGCTGATGCAAGTCAGCAGATCCCATTCAAAACAGTAGTATTATGCTAGTTTATAATGGTTGGGTAGCTCTTTAGGGTAAGGTGTACTTCCATGGACACAGAACCATTAAGTTATGGGTGGACATTTTTCCTGTGCTTTTTGGGTGGTAGAAATTTTATTAGTCTGCACAGCCTGTGTCTGAGACAGGCTGAGAGCAGACAGGCAAGGAAGCACCATGTACTGTGCAAGCAGGTTTATCTTAATGGTGGGTCTCAGAAAGCAGCTGGAGCTTTGGATCAAACTGTTTCTACTCTAGAGGGCTGCATCACTTAAATCGGGTTAATTATAGTCATACAGTATTTCTTCCCTTCAGCTTGGAGGCAGTTAGGTTTCTGTGAAGGGTATGATAGCAGATCTTGTCCTGTGCATAGGCAGGCCAAACTTCTTGGGAGATGCATTATTGACTTTGGTCACCAAGGAAGTATTTTGCAGTGCTGGAAGCAGAAATAAATTCTCCTCAGTCTCTCTTCAGGGTCTTGATGACATCTTGCCCAGCAGTTCCTGTTGACTTGAGAACCTAATGAAAGGCATTACCTGAGTTTTCTTGTCAGTAAGGATAGTAATAATGTGATTTTGGGAAGGTGTAAGTAATGCCTACATCGTGGAAGTTGTTTGGTTTACTAAATCTCACTCACCTAGAAACAGCATGAGTCTCAGCTCTGTCAGTTCAGTAACAGTTTTTGGAGACTATTTTTATCTTTGCTTCAGAACTTTGTTGTGTATAAGTCATCAATTCACAAGCATCTTCAACATATGGGCAGGATGGGCCCTTAAATTGAAAATGAATGTATAAAAAATTGTACTCAATCCCTAGGAATACTGTTTCCCAATTTGCGTGCTGTAGAGCACAACCATACTGGTGTCAAATGCTTGTAACTGTAGTAATTAAGCAATTAATGGCTTAAAGGACTTTAGCATATTGTGTTCAGTCACCTGGCCTGTGATGCCTCTGAACTTTTTCACCATGTAAGATATTACACTGTACTTGCTTAATGCAATTATGGAATAATCCTTGGTCCAGTTTCCTGGAACGATACAAATAGCCTTTTCTTCTCTCCATGTGTTCCTGGTTTACAGCCGAACTTGGAAGGGAGCTGTGTTTGTGAACTTTTGTTTCCCTTCACACTGAGGTCCAATTCCAACATACTTCTTTTTCAATTTTGTTTTGAAAATGTTTGTGCTCCATTGTCAGCCCAAGGTATGTTTTACTGAAATCTCATCTTAGAGTTTTATCTAACAGAATACAAACTGGAAGAAATATTCATTTTAATAGATAAAAATGTTAATAGTGTTGTGGTTTTTTTTCCCCATTTTCATTTAATCTCTTCATCCAGGTAGATTTCATGTTATCTTCAGTCTCAAGTTACTTACCTTTTTGTTGGAGTTTGGACAAAACCAAACTCCTGCATCTGACCAGCCCCATCTTTGAAGCAGTTCAGGCTGGATCAGATCTTTGTAGTTAGTTCCTGTCTCCTATTGAAGAAGACAGGGTAAATTTCTAGTTAAGAAGTTAGGATAAAACTCTGAGTCTAGCACTTCATAATTTTCTCTTCTATTGAAATGGATTAAACTGTGGAAGGGAGGGAACGGGAGAAAGGGATTGTCTGAAGATATTTTTTGAACTTAAATTTGAACTTAAATATAATTTAAAGTTTTTGTATTTGAAAAGTATTACTTCCATGAAAGTACAAGGATTCTACTAATGTTTTTATGGGCTGGATGTATTTTGAAAAAACAAAGTAATTGGAAAATGTTGGATCTGCTGTAACCACCATCTGCCCCTGCCTTAAAAAATGTGCATGGTTCCATACACACATTTTAAATGATCCATCATATATCATCACTTACTACAGTACTTCATTCATGTAGGTGTTAGTTTTTGTGTGCAAAAGGTCAAATCTTTTCAAACTTAATTCTGAACGCCTGCGTTTTATAACAACCTAGGTTTTCTTTGAAGCTAGAATATATATTTTTAATATACTAATTCATCCTTAGCTAGAGGGGAGAAGTAGGAAAAAAAAAGCGCATTCCTACTTCAGATCAAGTTGACAAAGGTCTTTTGGTTGATTGTTCATAATTCTAACATTGGAATTCCATAGTATGGATGATACATATTAATATCTGTAGAAATGAGGTTACTCTGCAGTCCCTGAATGTTTCTGTCCTAAAGAAAAGGCAGAGCACTTTCAACATGAAAGTTGGAGGAAAAAATGTAGTTAGTGAATTATTTGTCCTATATGCCATGTTTTGAAAAATTAATATAAGCTTGAAGTTAGCTCTTGGCATCGCTTGAGCTAATTCTTCATAAATCCATTTAAAATGCACACTAGACCTGGAACATTTTTTAGGGCCAGAGAGTATCAGTGTAAAATTAGAAAAACAATGTCATTGAGTTTTCTTGGCTTCTGGGAGCTGAGTGGGTGGTGAGGAGTCCCTTCCTTGTAATAATGGTTTTACAAATAGAAATTTTGCAACAGTTTAAGGAAGGCAACTGAGATGGAAAAAGAGGAACATGTCAGGATATTTCATTTGATTGTAATGGATTTTATTTAAAAAAAAATCTCTTTCAGAATAGAGCATAAGTAATGAAAATTATCATGGGTGAAATAATGAAACGTAGGGATTAGAAAAAATATACAAGGAGATCTGTTAACTTTGTTTAGACTTAGTAACTGGGCTTTTTAAATGTGTTTCAGAAATTTTACACAGTGCTGCCTGTTCATGTCATTATAATTAGGGGTCTCTTGGTATTTCCATTACAAGAGAATGTTTTCTTGATTTTTTTTTTAACCTAACATTTTAAACAGGAAAAAAAAATACCTAGGTCATTTTTTGATATGCGATGTCTGAGCCCAGGCATAAGGTTTTATATTGAATTTAATTTGTGTTCATATTCTGTTTGCAATGTGCAGTGTAATTTTTCAGCATGTAAATTATTAGCACAAGTACTTATTGTTCCATATACAGTCAGGATCCTCTGCCGTGCCCAGAATTTGCTCAGTTGTCTTAAGGAGGTGGCAAAAGCACCTTTCTGTTCTTGGCAGCAGTACCTTCGGGCTGGCTACGGGCCGCACCACCACCACGCACCAAGTTGCCTGAGCCCCCTGGGACCCATTGCACGGCAACAAGGTGATAAGGGACATGGGGCATGGCTCCCGGCCAGGTGCTGTGCCGCTTCCCGAAGCTGGGGAGGACAGCAATGCTGCTCAAGGGTCTCTGTGATGCCAGCAGGCTCCATATTTCTCTGTTTTCAGGTCAGCTCAGCAGTTTTTCTGTCAGGTATGTGACGCTGTGGAAGTTGACCCCCCGTATATGCTTATCAGGTGGTAATTTTTTATAAACTGATAAAAAGTAGCTTGAATTAAATACCCATGTACTGTTGGCACAGAAGGTCTGGCAGTTAGCTCTGTCACTGAGCAACCAGATAGGGGTTCCTCACTGGGTAAAAGCCAGGCAGATGGGCCAAACTCTTTCTGTCTTGGAAAGTAGTGCAGCCCTTTCCAAAAACCAGAAGGGCAGGCCAAGCTGAACATTTGTGTGCTGCTCTTTGGGCCATGGCACATGTGCTGGTGGTACGCATTGCTGAGGGCCAAGCATATGGTCGTTCCAGTTTTGGAAAAATTTGCATTTGGCTGAGGATATTATGAACTCCTTTTCTTTTAGCTGCAGTTTACTCAGGGGAAGGAAAATTGAAATTCACAACATGAAAACGTTGAGGAACTTCAGCTGTGGTTAGCACAAGCTCCCAATGCTAATTTATACAGTCCTGCAAAACAGCTTAACTGATTTCAGTCCCACAGCACCCACAACACATAATGTATGCTGAAAGCCTCATAAGAAGAAATGTGCAGTGGGTCCCTTTGTGCTCTCTGCGTTGGGGTGTATTTAAAGTTGACAGGGGTTCTCATAGGACTCCACCCACAAATTCTGGAGCATCACACCGAGCTGAACTGGCGACAAGTTTTGTCCTGATCTGCTCCCTTCTCATCTCAGAATCGGGATCTGCAGCCTTCAGGAGGCAACATAAACTGCCTGTTATCTCAGCATCTTCCTAGACAGAGTTTAAGTCAGGGGATCCTCAAATACGCTAATGCCTGCCAGGAATTCTCCATTATTCTAAGAAATTTGAATGACAACGTCAAAACTGAATTTGAGGCAGGGAAGAGGGTAAGGGTAACAGTGACCATAGGAGCCAATCAATAGAGTAAATAAAAGTTAGTGTCTAAGTCCCTTAGAAACCATCTTCTTTTTCCTTCCTGTCCACAGTTAAACAATAATTTAATGCAGAAAGAATACATCTCCACTAAGAGGCAATGAAATGAAACCATCTCAAGTTTTACCCATTCTCACTTATAGTGTGTTTTACGTGTGCAGTATGAGCCAATTTATTTGATTAGATTAATGCAGGCTGAAACCTGGGATCATAATATCTATGAAGTATCCATTCCTTTAAATGTTTTAAGACCTGATGTGATCACATGCAGAGAGGCTGGCTGGCTGCTGATAGGGCTCAAGATGCCTGCAACTCACTCAGTTCCCTCTGCCCCCGGCAAACTTTCAACTGATATAGCCAGAAAGATGTCACTACACAGGCACATAAAGTATACCTTTATTTCCAGATAGGCTGTAGGTACCTCTGTTGTGACTGGCTTTGGAGGAACTGACTCTCCCGTGGCTAGAATTGGGGCTGGGAGAATGATGAATAATACCAAGGTCAAGATTAAAGTGGAGTGATGGAAAATCTGATTTCTACCATCATTGAGCTCATAATATTATGACTCATAGCTGGAAGGAGGTGTTGGGGGGAAGGTGGCACCTCTTGGCAGCAAGAGAGGAGAAACAGGCAAACCATCACCCCACCCTGAAAAGCTCTCACGCATGGGGAAAAAAAGGGCACAAAATATCAGTGTCTCTGGAAGTTTTCCTCAACAAATGTGACTTAGTATATCTGGTCCCTGAGCCTGTTTTTCAGTAGAGTTTTGTATTTTTGAGATGCCATGGGCACCAAAGGCAGTGCTGCAGATGAGGTGTCAGAAGTGTATGAAGAAGGTTTCCTTGAGTCGTCTTTCTCAGTTTTTGCACCTGTAACATGAGTACAGTCTGGATGCCTCACAGAGACAGGTATAAAGCCAAGTTCACTAAGAGCTGCAGTTTAGCTGTAAGTTGTCATATCAGTAGGTATTATTATAGGTAATTGCCAGTATTGTTATTATGGAGGTACCTGTACAAATCTGTAGGACTTCAGAAAAAAGTACTTGCCCTTGTAGTAGATGTAAGAGATATAATATTGGTTATGGTTCCGAGGGAAGCTTTGTGACAACCAAGTGGCTATTGTGGTGAATTTATCTATATTGGTGTAGTGGCTCCAGCTTTTCAGGAACATGCAGTTTGGCTATTTCATTGTGCTGTAAGGAAGAAAATAGAAAAAGAAAAGAAAAAAGGCCAACAAACAAAAAAAAAAAAAGAAGAAAACAAATCCTCTCAAGGTAATTTTGGCTTCCACTTCTGCATTCAATCATTTAAAGGTTCTTCATATAGTCATATATCATTTCTTTCATTGGAACAGGTCCTAGATTAGAGAGTGTGAGTAAAATATTATTCTAAATAATTATGATATTAATATTTATAAGGGTAATCAGTAGTCTTTCCAAAACAGGCTAGACTGTGATTTCTTTTTATTTCAGTGAAGCGAATTTTGGCAACTAGGATGAAAGGGCATGTATATTTTTTCTCAAGGTATCTGCTGATTAGTTAATTAAATATTTTCACCAGTCACAATGACCTCTGTATTTGGGCTGCGTATTGGTTTACACTGGATTTCCCATAGCAGAGACTTTGTGCTGCATTGCCTTCAGGTTACAGAAATAAGGTCTGCCCCATCCATTGTCAGCCTGGTTTCTTATCAGCCTTGAGTAGTCGTGAACATCCTCTGAAATCTGTACCTTTGGCAGGGAAATGAAACTGAGCTGAGCTGGTCCTGCTAGCCCAAAGTTCCTGCTTTGTTAAAAGGTTCAGAGCAGGTCAGGTATTTTTCAGTATATTTTTAAAAGCATGGTTGAGCTAATTTAATTTCTGTTCATTAATTCTTCCCCCCACGCCCCCCTTCAGAATAAACGGCCCTTCACACGAATCCAATTTAGCTTCAATATACCTTATTCACACTGCCTTTTATTGCAAGCCGCAGTTCAGCCAGCTGTAAGATTGCCCAGCTGCCTCAGGTTTCCCAATTTAGCCCTGGAAATGATTTCAGCATGGCTGAAACTTTTCACTGGCCAATTTGGAAATGGGATTCAACTTGCGAAAAATGTCCCAAAATGTCCACTGAAAGCAAAATAAAACAAAAAAAACACACTCAAAGAAAGGTGGGGGGTAAGGATGTCTGCTTGGGGATTTTTTCCTAGGGCGAAAGGATGTACAGGGGTGAGGGAGCAGAAGTTGAAAATCAATTCGTAGCCTTGCACTTCTGCTACCCTCTGAGGGACTTCTCTTCTTGGCCTGGGCTTAATTGCAGTACTGATATAAACAAGGGGCTTAGTGTGAAACTCTGTACAGGCAGCTGGAGGTGAACTGGCAGTGAAGACCAGGATTGAGTTTAGTATGGAGGCAAAATAGCTTGGTTTTATCTGGGAGCAATAGCGGGAAGGAAAAAAAGGTTTGCAGCTGTGTGGTGAGAATGCATGTCTAATCAAAGAAGTCCACAGCATCAAAAGTTCATATTTACATGGCTAAGGGGAAAAAATAGTAACACTTCCATGTCTTAAACACCATTGAACTTGAAGCTATGAACAGAGGTCCTGCCATCAGATTTGAGTTGTATTTTACAGTGTCCATGTGCGTGCAGCTCAAGAAAGGGTTGATTAAGCATGGATTTATTGTTGCACTTTTATAGAAAACCTTAGCATGTCTTGCAGTTTCTAGAGACAGGCAAGTTAATGAAAGCCCTTTGGCAAACCTAGAATTCCAAAATAGGCAATACGTGGAAAGTCTGGTGTTGCAGCTAAGAAGAAAAGTATGCGTATACACTGTGATTATGTAAATACTTTTTGATCCTGTATATAGATCACAATAATTAGGGAGCAGAATGCAAGACTTATTTGCCCATGTACCACTTTATCCCATACACCATCTCTGTATTTAAGATAAACGGGTTCTTTCCTGATCTATCTAGTGGAATCCTTTAAAAAATACCTAGTCTTTTAAGATTTGTTATTAGTTGTAAGTAACTAATTTACAACTTAGCAAAGGTAAGGAGAGGCATACATCTTTGAGTCTAATGGAAGTCAAAAAGAAGCCATCAGGAGGGAGGGGAAGAAAAGCACAGTTTTTCATACGAGCATCCTCAGATGCATTCATACGTTTTTATGTATGGAATTTTTTCCCCAACACTTTGCAAATATTGGTAGGATTAGAAAGCTCTGAAAGGAAAATCTGGTCCACTGGATATTTTTAGGTAGGAAGTGTTACTTGATTTCCAAGGGAAGGGATTTCTTAATGCCCGCTACTGACGATTTAACTAATAAGCCTCAAACGTATGTCTGTATGCATCATTACCTTCACCACATGCACATTTTTGTCCTTCTCTGCCTTCTAAAGCTTACATTCCCTCTCAAATCTTGGGCACCATCATTTTAAGCCGTCCTGGCTGCGCAAAGTGAAGTTCAGGGTCACGACAATTGCATGTCAGCATCTATCTATCTATCTATCTAGGGGAAAAAAAGAAGAAAAAAGAAGAAGAAAAAAAAAAAAGAATTAAAAAAATATGACCACCTGGTAGTATTAAGTAGATGAGCATTTCCAGTGAAAAGAATTTACGCCTTTGCATAACGTTAAGCACATGCTTAGTTTTTTATTTTTTTCTTAATCAAAAAATAAAAGCCTTGTTTGTCGTAAGTATAGAACTTCATGGTAAAGGATGATGATGGCTTAAATCATTTCTAAAATAATTAAGCATTTCTAAAATAAAGCATGGTTAAAAATAAAATTCCTTGTCCCCTGTGTTTAGGTTTAAACAAATTAGCCTAGGAATGTATGATACGCTACAGCAAGACAATCTTAAATATTTCTGTAGTTTTGTTTCTTTAAAATTATGTATGGAACTATTACATAGGCAAACAATACTTACACTGGTTATTGCACCTAGGGAGAAGAGACTCAGGCTGTTGTGTTGTGTGCATGCTCATTTTTATTATAGTGTAAAGGATTTTAATAATTTCCCCCTTCAGCGAAGAAATGTAATTTTGCAAAAACATCCAGTATGGTGATCACCAAGGTTTTTTTCCATGTAATCTCAATTATATGGACATCTAGTACTTTGTTGCAAAACTGCTGGGGCAACTGACACTTTGGAACAGCTGACTCATACTGGTTGTTAACTTCAGTGTCATCTTTGTGAAGTTGACCCGTGCAACTACTCTGTGGGAATCAACGTCTTTAAAATTATTTGCAGATAGTCTGCACTTTTTCAGGGAGGGAAAAGCACTGTGGACAGGTTTTCAAAAGTGCTCATCATCCAATTATGTCCCCAGATGCTTTAGAGATCTCCTCATCACTCAACAAGCTCTCAGTGCAGGCTACCTGCTACCGCGTTGTTTCTGAAATACGACTGTGCGTGGGAAGCAATTAGTGATTGTGCAAACGCTCTAGATCACGAAACAGATTGTTTGTTTATTTTATGTGCTGCCCATTCTCCTGGGACCCAGACCAACATCAGCGTCCCAGTCCAGCAGGTACTCCTCAAGGGGATTGTGGCAAGTCCTGTCTTGAAGGGATTTGCACTTTTACGTTGCCAGACTGAGAAGCATGAACATCATGAGGCATTTAAATAGACATAGGAAATGGGAGGGAGAGCGAAAGAAGAGGGTAAGAAAGTCCTACGTGAAAAAGTAGAATATGGCAGGCGTGGAATAAGGCTGCTGTGTAGACACTGAGGGAGGAGTGGGAGGGGACCTCTGGAAACAGCTATTCATCACGGGGAAAGAATGTGAGAGCTGCTTGGTTGGTTGCTTTTTTTTTTAAAGAAAAAAAAAAAAGTTGGACACTTTTGACGACATTGTTGTCCCAAGGTCCCTCTTTCAGCTGCTTGTCATGGATCTTGCCAGCTCAGTTTTTGGCTTTTTTCTCTCAGCAGCTTTTCTTCCTCATGTTCACATGGCCAAAGGAAACAAGGATGCTTCTTTACCTCTGGTGCTTCTGAAATGGGATCTCCAGCAAACTTGTCTCAGTATAAGATGCACTGTGTAATGTTTCCCTGAATACTAGTAATGTTTTGATTCAGAAACAGAAAGGCAGAAACAAACCATAGGTGGGTTTTGTTTGTTTTTTGCTTGTTTTTCTTTTTTTCTTTTTTCTTTTTAATTGGAGATAGGTAGATACACACTGTAAAAGATTATTCTGAAAGTGTGAGGATAGAATAAGATCATGTTAAATTATGAACACTTTAAAATCTAGGTGTAAAAGGAGGCTTCTTAACGTTTTTTTTTTCTTAAAAAATATGTTTACAGCAAAGGTATAGCAATATATTTAATTTAAGAATTATGCATTCTTGGCTTTATATACTTTGCCACAGCCTTGGTTGCCTTTGAATGCTCTCTTAGTTTGTTAATAAAAAATTATTCATAATGTTTTTGCCATTGAATGCCCTGTAGTTTCTATTACAGGTCCCTTAAACTGCTTCTAGCAAAAGGTGCTGGATGAGTATATATATTCAGAAATTCTATACAGCATACTACTTAGACGCATCTTTTTCCTTTTTGTGTTTTTTTTCTTTTTCCTTTTTTTTTTTTTTAAGATCTGCATCTTAAAGGCGCGTAAAACTCCAGACTGTGTTTCTATATGTAAGCACACCAGAATGAAAGAGAATTTGGGTTTTCTATTCCAGTTGAGGTTCGTGTCTGTTTTCTTATTTGCTTTCACTCTTGAAGGTTAACATTTTGTTTTAGCTGTGATATGTGACAGGAAAATGGGGGAAGTGGAAAGGCAAGAGTTAGTGAATTTTGTGGGCAAATACCCTTTCCTATCTTCCTCAGAGAATGTCAAAACACAGGCACAAAAGCACTGCTATACTTTTTTTTTTTTTCCTCTCAACTTAGGCACACATACCATTTTTTTGTTATCTGTGATATATGGTTATATTATTCTAGAAATGTTTTGGATAGTGAATGGAGCCAAAAAGAACTGAGAAAAGCAATTTACAAGTCTGTATACAGAATGTATGTGATCATTTGATTTAATTTCTTAAGCATTAAGCAAAGGTTCTGAAATATAATTGCTAACATAGATTAAGAAGATAACTATGAAAAAAACAATTGGCGTATTTGATGGGAAACCAATTCATATACTTTTTTTATGCCAAAGAGAAAGTGAGATGTTATACAAGTAATCATTTATTAAAATTAAAGCTTGGTTCAGACTGCCACAACTAAGTTTTAGATAGACTATTGAGCCATTCAAGTGTACTCTCTCACTTATGAAATCAGGCACTTACCTTTTCCATGGGAATGTTATTCTCTGCTTTTTAGTTGAACGTATTGATAGCATATTAAAATAACTAGTAGGAATTTGGGGGTGAGGGGAGGAAGAAGAGAACTCTTGAATAAAGAGTGACTCTTGAATAAATACTTCTTGAGTAAATTGAGTAAAACTGGGAGCATATAACAGAATGGAAGCATTTTTGTCCTGTTAGATCCAAGAAACTATTGACCTAATTTGAGGATGCTTAGATTTTTTTTCTGAAATTCTAGTTTTACAATGATCTCTGGTTTTCTTTTTAAGATGTTATTTTCAAGTGTGAATGTGTACCCAACTCCCTTTTAACAAATCTTTTTTTAATGCCTCTTGAAATATCTAGACTTCGTGTTGCAAAAATAATTCTATACTGAAAGTTACTGTTTTATCTGCATAGTGCCATCTGATAGAACTATCTGATATAGATGAGTCCAGGTCTTTGCAGGCATTCCCAGCTTGTTTGGGAACTCCACTGAAATGAGATGAAATGCTGCTTGCAGGAAAGTGCAGTAACAGTAATTTCAGGGTGTTTTACACTTTTTTGTCTTTCCATTAGACATCTCATTCACTGAGATTATTTTTATTGATGGCCAGAAGTGAATTATATACTTGTAGAGACAACAGGAAAGTGCATCTCTTCCTGACTTACAGGGACAAAATAGTTGAGGCATGAAGAGTTCTGTTGTCTTTTTTTTTTTT